>QXTE01000051.1:4124971-4363605 GCA_003942145.1 Platysternon megacephalum
CCCTCTGTAGAATCCAGTCACAGAATGGAGATTCGGAATCACATGGGCAGGTCACATGCCCATGCATGACTCAGGACTGCAGGTAGCAGCCATTACCCACATGCTGCCTTGAACGTCCTCAGGTAGACTTCTAATGTGGATTGGAGTCTTCCAAGCTCTTTTGTCTGTTAAGTGCCCCCTGACTGAACACCTAATTTGCACATTCCTTTCCCAAGAAGTCATCAAATGTTCTAACTGAGGCCCCTTAGAAATCAAGCAATCATACAGCCAATGTTCATAACTTTGAACACACAAATGGTGCCTGCATACAACTAGGGTGAACATAACCAGTAGATCACAACCTTTACATAGATGTGTTACATGGCCTATGTAGCAAAACCCTATTCCAGTTATATTATACATACATTTATGAGCCCCTTCATGGGGTACACTGTCACACTCATTCTGGTCTCTAATAATTAGAGATTGGCTTAAACCCTGAAGCACAAGGTTTAAGGCACCTTCCCAAATTATTGTTGTCATTAATTTTGATAATTCTGGATATTCTTCATATCCACATTAGTGCATGTTCAGAATACGCAGTCAGCACTGAAAGAGTTAACATGGCTCCAGAAGTAGATTTCACTATCCATGTCACCTTGGGTCATCAGTAAGGAAGCAGTTACGCCTGCCCTAACCATATGTCCCTCTCTGGGCTCCTCGCCCCTGCCTGCCCCACAACATGGCCGAAAATAGCCCAGCTCAAGTTATAATAATAATAATATAATATAAGGAGATATACCTATCTCATAGAGCTGGAAGGGACCCTGAAAGGTCATTGAGTCCAGCCCCCTGCCTTCACTAGCAGGACCAATTTTGCCCCAGATCCCTAAGTGGCCCCCTCAAGGATTGAACTCACAACCCTGGGTTTATAGCAGGCCAATGCTCAAACCACTGAGCTATCCCCCCCAGTTGAATGTGAAGTGAATCTAGCACATCTCTACTGCCTTTCAATTAAAGCTGCCCGGCATGTAGATGGGCCTCTTGGGTGAATATGGAGGTTGAAATTATCCACCCTATTTTGAGGAAAATATGCAGCTGCTCACCAGGTGGCACTGCTGCACCTGAAACAAGCTGCACCCTCTAGTCAGACAGGGTGGGTGAGGTAATATCTTGTATTGGACCAACTTCTGTTGGTGAGAGAGAGAAGCTTTCGCGCTACACGGAGCACTTCTGCAGGTCTGAGAAAGGTACTCTGAGCGTCACAGCTAAATGCAAGATGGAACAGANGGTGAGGTAATATCTTGTATTGGACCAACTTCTGTTGGTGAGAGAGAGAAGCTTTCGAGCTACACGGAGCACTTCTGCAGGTCTGGGAAAGGTACTCTGAGCGTCACAGCTAAATGCAAGATGGAACAGATTGTTTAGCACAAGGAGGTAGCCTTAAAGGGTGTGTGAATGTCTCCCTCAAATAAACCGTTATGCACGAGAAGGCATTGAGAGGAAGCTGAAAAAGAAAAGTAATGTGATAAAAAAGGCACCCGTTCAGGGTGGGAGGGCTGATGCTTCTGGATGGGAGGATCCCAAATCCAACTTTTCGAGCCCTGAAGGAGTTCAGAGTTCTAGAATCATTTTGAAGTTGATGGGCTTCCTGTTCTATTCAGGAATGGGAGAGTGTCGGGTTTTTAAATGGGGGTGGGGATTTAGATCAGTATTTTGGTCTTGATTGCTCGGACTTTTCATAAAACCTCTAAGTGCCTAAGGGCTGGTCTTTACTAGAGCGTCTAGAAATTCATGCATTTGTCAAAGCTACTCTGGACACTCCCCAGACGTTTGCTCCAGGCGGCAAACATCTGTAGCTTCCCTTGGGGAGACAGCCTAGGGTAAACTACATCTGAGGAGGTTTCTTAAAGATCAATGCAGTTCAAAGTGTCCCTGGATTCCCTAGCCTGATTTATCAGAGACTTCAAGAGTGGCGAGGTTCCAAGCACCCAGTTCTCCCCAGCAAAGGAGAGGGGTGTACGGGAGAAGAATCTTCCTCTGAACTTTGGAAAGAGGAGTTTTGTCCCTTGGCCTTTGGTATTACAATGATCTGTTTTATGTCTCTGCGGTGTGGCGAAATGTACTGGGTAATGGCTGAGGGAGGCGGAGGCATTTTCAGGGTTGCTTGGGTGGCATGACAGGGGTAGTGCATCACCCTACAGAAAACCAGGGGGAAGGAACTTTATGGTAGCCAGTGCTACCATGAAAGGACTAAAAATGGGGGATAAAGCAGCTGCTCTGGTCCAAGTTTGCCTTTAAGAGCTGGCCATTCCTCTGCCCCACCCCACAATTCTCCTGCTAGTTGGCAGAACTGGAGAAAAGGCAACTTTGCTCCTGTTCCCTGAAAACTATCATTTAGCTTATTGCCAGGGACATGTCCCTGTGGGCCCCTCCTCACCTTCATCACTAGAGGGAGCAACACACCACATTCCAGAGAAAGGCCCATTCAGAAATCAACTTCACAGGTTCCCCAGCCTGGCCCCACCTCCATCTAAGCTGGAGAACTTGGGAGCACAGTGGACAGAAAAGTCCCACAAAATCCCCTGGTGGCAATACACCATCTCCTGGTTCTTGGCTGGCAAGCAACCGAGGCCGGGCGTAATTTCGGGCTAGCGGGTGCTGGGGCTCTGAGAACAGTTGTGTGGAGCAGCCTCACTGCTTCAGCTGGTTACAGCTTCTAGCAGGTGTCCCCAGCTCTGATGGCCGGTGTCTCCCTTCCCCTTCCCCGCTGCAGGTGTGAGAAGGTGGCTGAGGAATGCCAGGACAACCCCTGCCGGAACGCCGGGCGCTGTGTGAACGCCGGCGGCTCTCGCCGCTGCATCTGCACAGGGGAGTACCAGGGGGCATTCTGCACGCAGAGGCTCGTTACCCCCGACATCGCGCCCGCCAAGTGGGGGATGGGTCCCGAGGAGATCGGCGAGATCGTCGCTGGGGTGCTGGGCGTCGCCATCCTGGCGGCAGCCTTCGCCTTCGTCCGCAGGCGCTACTGCCGCCCCGCCAAGGCTCACAAGCCGGTGGCCAGCGAGGACCCAGACCTGCTCTCCAAAAGCGAGTTCTCCAAGAGCGTGGGGGTGGCCACGCACGCCCCGCCACCCATCGAGCTCAACATCCTCAGCAACGGCCCGCACAACAACCTGGACAGGGGCACGCCGGAGCAGCGCAAGCCCATCCCCACGCCGGAGTTTCTCACCTTCAGCGCGGGCAATGCCCAGAAACCCCGGGGCACCATCGTGTGCAGCGTGGCCCCCAACCTCCCGTCTGCCGCACCCTCCTCCAACTCCGACAACGAGTCCTTCATCAAGAGCTCCTGGGCCAGGGAGCAGATGGGTCAGTGCTCCCCCTCCACACGCCCCTTCCTCCTGCTCGAGATGGCTCCCCAATGCATTCGGGCTTCAGGCTGGTGAAGGGCCAACGGCACTGGCAAGAGCCAGCATAGTGTGGGCAGATGCTGTCCAAGCCTGTGCCACAGCCCTCCCCATGCAGTCTAGTCCCTACTGCTACACTCGGCTACCCCACAGCCCCGCCAACACCCCTCACTCCTGACCCGCTACACCCCTACACATGACCAGCTACACCCGGCTATTCACCCCCACAGCCCTGCCAACACCCCTCACTCCTGACCTGCTACACCCCTCACACCTGACCAGCTACACCCGGCCATTCCCCCCCACAGCCCCGCCAACACCCCTCCCGCCTGACCTGCTACCCCCCGCACACCTGACCA
Source organism: Platysternon megacephalum (assembly GCA_003942145.1). Classification (NCBI taxonomy): domain Eukaryota; kingdom Metazoa; phylum Chordata; order Testudines; family Platysternidae; genus Platysternon; species Platysternon megacephalum. The sequence goes on from QXTE01000051.1 coordinate 4,128,717, forward strand.
GCTACACCCGGCTATTCACCCCCACAACCCCACCAACACCCCTCACTCCTGACCTGCTACACCCCGCACACCTGACCAGCTACACCCGGCTATTCACCCCGACACCCCCCCCAACACCCCTCACTCCTGACCCGCTACACCCCCCACACCTGACCAGCTACACCCGGCTATTCACCCCGACACCCCCCCCAACACCCCTCACTCCTGACCCGCTACACCCCTCACTCCTGACCTGCTACACCCCTCACACCTGACCAGCTACACCCGGCTATTCGCCCCCACAGCCCCGCCAACACCCCTCGCTCCTGACCCGCTACCCCCCTACACATGACCAGCTACACCCGGCTATTCACCCCCCCAGCCCTGCCAACACCCCTCACTCCTGACCTGCTACATTCCTCACACCTGACTAGCTACACCCGGCTATTCACCCCCACAGCCCTGCCAACACCCATCACTCCTAACCTGCTACACCCAGCAATTCCCCCCCACACACACAGCCCTGCCAACACCCCTCACTCCTGACCTGCTACATCCCTCACACCTGACCAGCTACACCCGGCTATTCGCCCCCACAGCCCCGCCAACACCCATCACTCCTAACCTGCTACACCCAGCAATTCCCCCCCACACACACAGCCCTGCCAACACCCCTCACTCCTGACCTGCTACATTCCTCACACCTGACTAGCTACACCCGGCTATTCACCCCGACAACCCTGCCAACACCCCTCACTCCTAACCTGCTACACCCCTCACACCCTGACCAGCTACACCCGGCTATTCACCCCGACACCCCCCCCAACACCCCTCACTCCTGACCCGCTACACCCCTCACACCTGACCAGCCACACCCGGCTATTCACCCCGACAGCCCCGCCAACACCCCTCACCCCTGACCCGCTACACCCCTCACACCTGACCAGCCACACCCGGCTATTCACCCCGACAGCCCCGCCACCACCCCTCACTCCTGACCCGCTACACCCCTCATACCTGACCAGCTACACCCGGCTATTCACCCCCACAACCCCGCCAACACCCCTCACTCCTGACCTGCTACATTCCTCACACCTGACGAGCTACACCCGGCCACTCACCCCCCCATCCCTGCCAACACCCCTCACTCCTGACCCGCTACACCCCTCCCACCTGACCAGCTACACCCGTCTACTCACCCCCACAGCCCCGCCAACACCCCTCACCCCTCACCCGCTACACCCCTCACACCTCACCAGCTACACCCGGCTATTCACCCCCACAGCCCTGCCAACACCCATCACTCCTAACCTGCTACACCCAGCAATTCCCCCCCACACACACAGCCCTGCCAACACCCCTCACTCCTGACCTGCTACATTCCTCACACCTGACTAGCTACACCCGGCTATTCACCCCCACAGCCCTGCCAACACCCCTCACTCCTGACCTGCTACACCCCGCACACCCGACCAGCCACACCCGGCTATTCCCCCCCACAGCCCCGCCAACACCCCTCACTCCTGACCCTCTACACCCCTCACACCTGACCAGCTACACCCGGCTATTCACCCCCACAGTCCTGCCAACACCCCTCACTCCTGACCCACTACACCCAGCTATTCCCCCCCGCCCAGCCCTGCCAATACCCCTCACTCCTAACCTGCTACACCCCTCACACCCTGACCAGCTACACCCGGCTATCCACCCCCACAACCCTCCCAACACCCCTCACTCCTGACCCGCTAAACCCCGCTATTCACCCCCCCCACCCCTGGCAACACCCCTCCCTCCTGACCTGCTACACCCCTCCCACCTGACAAGCTACACGCGGCTATTCACCCCCACAGTCCTGCCAACACCCATCACTCCTGACCAGCTTAAGCCCGCTATTCACCCCCCACAGCCCTGGCAACACCCCTCACTCCTGACCCACTACACCCAGCTATTCCCCCACCCCCACAGCCCTGCCAATACCCCTCACTCCTAACCTGCTACACCCCTCACACCCTGACCAGCTACACCCGGCTATTCACCCCGACAACCCTGCCAACACCCCTCACTCCTAACCTGCTACACCCCTCACACCTGACCCCTCACACACTCTTGTCTACTTGTTCTCTCTTCCTTTCTCTCTAATATACCCAGATTTGGATGGATGGAGAGAGAAAGAAAGATGGCTAGAGAGGAAGAAGAGATAAAGAGCTATTGGGTGACTAGATGTATACTTACATATACTTAATTCTGTCTCAGCACGGGGGATAGACTAGATGGCCTCCTGAGGCCCCTTCCAGCCCTGCCTTGCTCTGATTCCAAGTAGGAATGGCTATGGACAGCTGCTAACCTGGTTCTGATTTATTTCCAGTATATCCAGCAGAAACCACCTACTGGCCTCCCAGGTACCACCCATCGGATGTCCAGGACCATCCCCACTACGACGTTATCCAAGGCCCTCTTCTGCCATCTCCCCATCCTCCTCCTCTTCCTCCTCCTCCCCAAATAGACGCTGAACCAGCTGGTCTTTACGGTGGCTTTCCCTTCCCACTAGACCAAAGCAATAAGCGGGCCCCCATCCCTCCACGCTACAGCAACCAGAACCTCGAGGACTTCCTGCCACCTGACCCCATGGAACTGCCCGCCTCCCAGTGCCAGAATGAGTACACCGCCATCAGCTACTACCCTTCCCAGCTGCTGCAGAGCGAGGGGACCCCCTACCCTCCGGACGCTGGCTACAAAAGGGTGAGCATGCGCCTCAGCGTGGCCCAGCCCTCCTACGCAGACTGCGAGGTGGGGCACCAGCCTGGCATCAGGGCCCAGCCAATGCCACCCCCAAACTACGAGGGCTCTGACATGGTGGAAAGTGACTATGGGAGTTGCGAGGAAGTGATGTTTTAATGGGGCCAAGTGCTCGAAACGAGAAGGAAGCAGCGTGAGCAGTGACGGGAACGTGTATGGAGGGAGAAGTAACCTTGTTTTAGTCCCCTCTCTCCTGGGACATACAACGCTCCCTGTCCCCCATTAACAGCTTCCCCGGGCTCAGTCGGGTTGTAATATAGCATGGACTCTTGTCCCTGGCATTCTAGAAATCGCTCCTGCTGCTGCTCCAGAATGGATCTCAGCCGGGCAGAAAACACAAAGGCCAGTGCCAGGGAACACAAAGGGAATTCCTCAGATGCCAACAGGCACTGATGGCAAGTCACTCTTCATGCCAAGAGCTTCCTTAGACATGGAGGCCCCACCTCTCCCTGCCCTGGGCATGGAGCCTGGCAGCGGGAGAGAGGACCACGGAACTTTGGGACAGTCCGTTGCCAGGGTAGCAGAAGGTGGGACTGGATTGGTTCCTCACTGTAGTCCAGGGAGATCTGAGCTACATCTCTGAGGGGTGGCAGTGAGGGGTCTCTTGTGCTTGGTTCCAAGGGCTTCAGGTGGGCTAATAATTCTCCAAGCAGAACTGTGGAGTTTTGACAACAGCCTGCCCCCAATGCCGTCCATCTTCCAGGCTGGCGCCCCTCATGGCCATGAGGAGGGAGAGAGAAGGGGGAATTTAGCCGTTACATTATTTCATTCCTGGGCTTGTCTCCCTGCAACTGTAAAGAGCCCAGAAAAATGTCCATTTCTACAGGAGAAACTGAGCAAAGAATCCCGCCTCCCTAACCCACATCATGAGGTACCACAGGTTGCTGGCAGGAGAAGGCACAAGATATACAGGCAGGCCTGAATTCAAAGTAGGTAGGTGTTTGAATGGACAATTACTTCAGCACCTTCCCATCTGGAAATCTGCCAGGCTACATCTGCACCGCAAGTGTTACCGGTCATCTATCCACATCTACAGCATCCCTTGTGCTGGGGACATGGCTCCGTCGTCGTCAGCGGCGGCTCCAGGCACCAGCGGTCCAAGCGCGTGCCTGGGGCAGCAAGCCGCGGGGGGGGGGTGCCCTGCCGGTCCCTGCGAGGGCGGCAGTCAGGCAGCCTTCGGCGGCTTGCCTGCGGGAGGTCCGCTGGTCCTGCGGATTCTGCAGCAATTCGGCGGCGGGTACGTCGACGCCGCGGGACCGGCAGACCTCCCGCAGGCATGCCGCCGAATCCGCGGGCCCGGGGACCTCCCGCAGGCATGCCGCCGACGGCAGCCTGCCTGCCGTGCTTGGGGCGGCAAAAAAGCTGGAGCCGCCCCTGGTTGTCGTCATATAAAGGAGGATTCTTCATAAAGGCTACTGGGTACAGAGGGGAACCTGAGCTTCTCGCTGGCTCTCTCATGCCCAGACTCAACACAGCCTATGCTGCCGAGCATCTCCACCCAGGGTCTGCCCAAGTCCTGGCCTGGGGATCAGGGACCCAGAAAGAACTGCTGCCTACACCACAGCAGCTCACTATGTGCAATGACCCACAGACATGTGAATGCACGTCCTGTGCATGTGCGAGTGTGTGTGTGCGCTTGTCAATGTGTGTATGTGCAGCTGTGAATATCCGCACGTCAGCGGCGGAGGAGACTGTGCGCTCGTTCCTCCCAGGTCCCCTCCCGGCGAGAGAGGATTATTTAAGCTGGGATTCGCCTGGATCTCCTTGTGCTTGGGAACGGATTGTTTCTCTGAGAGAGTTTATCTTTTTTTGTTTGGTCGGTTTTTGAAAGCAATTAAAAAAAGAGGCAGTTTTGTATTATTATTTTACTTGAAAACTAACTGGGGCTCCTTTGTAAGCGTCAGGCAGCTGCCTAGCTCAGAGGAAAGACAGGCATGAGGTGCAAACTTTGGATCTGGATGCCCTACGTTTCAGGTGCAATCAGATTCTGGCTGTTGATTGAACCCGTTCTAAAGACAGAGGCCACCTGCACATTTTGGCTCTGGATCCGTCTCAGATTTCAAACACCCTCAAAGTCTGGAGGCCTTTGGATCCATGGATTTGGGCCCCAGCTCTAGAGCCAAGACAATGAGGGTGGGGAAAGTGTGAGCAGTTTGTGCTGGGGTCACACATGACCAGGAACAAAACTCCAGCTTCTCTACACGTTTTCCTAGCGATGGGCCCGAGAGCCCCGTGTTACCGGGGGGGGGGGTGGTCAGGACTCATGCCCTTGGTAAACATCCCCGCTTCAGTCAGAGGAGAGCGATTTTTCCAGGAAATGGAACGTTTCACACGACGTTCCCTTTTTATTTCATTCATCAGTCAGCTTGAAGCCCTGGCATGTCGGGCATGGGGGGCATGATGCAAGCAATGTGACCCCCAGGAGCAACCCCAAGTTGCAAACCCCAAGTCTCGCGCCACTAGACAGTAGGTCACAAACCTGAGACATGAGGTGCAAACTTTGTGACAGTAGGTCACAAACCTGAGGCATGAGGTGCAAACTTTGGATCTGGATGCCCTACATTTCAGGTGCAATCAGATTCTGGCTGTTGATTGAACCCGTTCTAAAGACAGAGGCCACCTGCACATTTTGGCTCTGGATCCGTCTCAGATTTCAAACACCCTCGATCCATGGATTTGGGCCCCAGCTCTAGAGCCAAGACAATGAGGGTGGGGAAAGTGTGAGCAGTTTGTGCTGGGGTCACACATGACCAGGAACAAAACTCCAGCTTCTCTACATGTTTTCCTAGCGATGGGCCCGAGAGCCCTGTGTTACCGGGGGGGTGGTCAGGACTCATGCCCTTGGTAAACATCCCCGCTTCAGTCGGAGGAGAGCGATTTTTCCAGGAAATGGAACGTTTCACACGAGGTTCCCTTTTCATTTCATTCATCAGTCAGCTTGAAGCCCTGGCATGTCGGGCATGGGGGGCATGATGCAAGCATTGTGACCCCCAGGAGCAACCCCAAGTTGCAAACCCCAAGTCTCGCGCCACTAGACAGTAGGTCACAAACCTGAGACGCACCAAGGCCAAAGAGATCCGCAAAGCAGGACACNACCCACCCCCCCCCCCCCCCCCCCCCCCCGCAAAGGAACATTCATTCTCTCCCACTCAGAAACCAGATAACTGGGCAAGGGGAGAGGAAGGTTGTCCAGGGTGCTCGCTGGCTGGCATTACTAGACCCTATCAAGTCCTGAATTGATACATAAATGATTTTGTATTAGGAAGGCAAGCGACGATGACCCTACCCGTTCTCAGACTCACATAGGGTCAGTACTGCCCTTATAGGAACCAGTTGTCCCCACGGGGGCAGAAAAGTTTGTTTGGACAAGAGATGCACTCAAAGAAGAAATGCAAACAGCACTCTGTTGTCCCCTGACAACACTGGAGACCTGAGTGCATCCAGGGTTAAGGATGTCCTAGGAATGCATCCTGCCTACACAAGGGCACAGGGAGGTAGAATTATAGCTGCATACGTAGCTCAGGGAAGCAGCCATCCCTGGACAGAGAAGGCCATGGCAGGATCAAGGAGTGGTGCAATAGGTAGGCTGGTCTAAAGGAAGCGTCTGACCCACAGGTATTAGGGCAGTGGATGGAGCAGGCCTGGCAGAGTGTGCCAGGATCAGGAGAAAGACCGCTCTGGAAATGCAGCAGAGACACCCCCAAGGACACAATGATGCACCAGGCTTTGCTTGCAATACCAGGGCACAATGCAAAAAAACCCAGCACCCGAAGTCAGGATTACCCCATAAACCACTGAGCACTGGATCGCGGGCAGCGGCACTGCGGTCTCAGCCCACAAACCACTAGATCCTGTTCAAGTGGAACAGGAAATACGGGACACGTATCGATGTGGTCCCGTGCCCCATTTCCAGTTGGCAGTGTTATGCCACAGGGGTTATTTGGGGCATGTTTGCCAGCAGGTCCATTGTTAACTGAGGGAGGATATGCAAGATTTCAAGACTGCGATCCAAGAGCTTTCCTCTGCCACAAGTCTCCACCTGCGCAGCAGTCCCGAGTATCCGGATGACTTGTGCTTTCCACATGTAGAGATTCAGGGGAGTGAAGGCCCAGAGCTGGCCATACTGATCAGAGCAGATTTGCTATTTTATTGGAACCAATATTGGTGGAAACTTGTTTGCACTATTCGGCCAGCTCCTCCCAGTGCCCGTCCAGGTGAGCAGGGAACTCCCCCTCCCCCAGCCATGCCGGCCTGTTGGGCGTAATGATTGGGTATTAACCCCTTCCATGCTGCATGAAATAAGGCTCTCCAGCACAGATGGCTACGCTGGGTGCTCTGTGGGTGCGAATGAGCATCCCAGGGATACAATGGTGGGGATGTGAAGCCGGGCATCGGAAGGTTTCACATAGAGATGGGGGCAAAAAGCAGAACCATCTATCCAAACCCCTCCCCCTGCTGCTCTCCTACATAGAATCATAGAATATCAGGGTTAGAAGAGACCTCAGAAGGTCATCTAGTCCAACCCCCTGCTCAAAGCAGGACCAAAGAGAACCCAGTTCACATGAGTGGGAAGTAGAAAGAGGGACCCAGGCTCCTCAGATCCTAGAACACACATGGGGGCAGCAAGAGGGGCTCAGACAGCCCCAGAAGGGTAAGGGGCCCCATATCCCAGCCCCTAGGAGGGGGACAGGGAAGTGAGCTCAAAATACCCAAGCGGGGCAAGAGCCCAACAGATCTGGGCACACACATGGGAGGGGAGAACGTGGGGCTGAGAGGTGCCCCTGCCCCTACTCTCCCCCAGTTACTCTGCCACTCACCCTTTCCCCGTGTCCCACCTCTCCACTCCCTCACCTAAGCCCCCAAAACCCCTCTCCCCTCCCCTGTACTACTCATTCCCATTTATCCCCCCTTCTCATAACCTTGTCCCCTCACTGAAGCCCCAAGCCCCCTGCCTCCTACTGCCCCTCTCCTCTGCCCCCTGATACCTCTCCTCTCCCTGGAAGCAGCCATGTATCTAATTTCCACCCAAATACTTGGATTACTTTCCGCATGACTCACACAGCGTAGCACTCTCCAGCCACTCACTCCCAAACTCCTTTTGTCTCAGGTGGGGGCTTGTGATTAATTTATCCTTAGTTATGTCAATTGAAGGGTGAATTCACAGCTATCAATCTCAATGAGGTCTGACTCATCCAATCATTACTAGCTAATCAAACTATTGATATTTAGAATGGTATCAAGCTGTTGAGTTTTACCAAAGGGATGCGTGTGCATAATTGGTTGGAAAATCGTTCCCAGAGAGTAGTTATCAGTGGGTCACAGTCATGCTGGAAGGGCATAACCAGTGGAGTCCCGCAGGGATCAGTTCTGGGGCCGGTTCTGTTCAATATCTTAAATCAGTGATTTAGATAACGGCATAGAGAGTACACTTATAAAGTTTGTGGACGATACCAAGCTGGGCGGGGTTGCAAGTGCTTTGGAGGATAGGATTAAAATTCAAAATGATCTGGACAAACTGGAGTAATGGTCTGAAGTAAATAGAGTGAAATTCAATATGGACAAAAGCCAAATACTCCACTTAGGAAGGAACAATCAGTTGCACACATACAAAATGGGAAATGACTGCGTAGGGAGCAGTACTGTGGAAAGGGATCTGGGGGTCATAGTGGATCACACGCTAAATGAATCAACAGTGTAACGCTGTTACAAAATAAAGCAAACATCATTTTGGGATGTATTAGCAGGAGAATTGTAAGCAAGACACGAGAAGTAATTCTTCCGCTCTACTCTGCGCTGATTAGGCCTCAACTGGAGTATTGTGTCCAGTTCTGGGTGCCACATTTCAGGGAAGATGTGGACAAATTGGAGAAAGTCCAGAAAAGAGCAACAAAAATTATTAAAAGTCTAGAAAAAATGACCTATGAGGGACGATTGAAAAAACCAGGTTTGTTTAGTCTGGAGAAGAGAAGACTGAGAGGGGACATGATAACAGTTTTCAAGTACATAAAAGGTTGTTACAAGGAAGAGGGAGAAAAAATGTTCTTCTTAACCTCTGAGGATAGGACAAGAAGCAATGGGCTTAAATTGCAGCAAGGGCGGTTGAGGTTGGACATTAGGAAAAACTTCCTGTCAGGGTGGTTAAGCACTGGAATAAATTGCCTAGGGAGGCTGTGGAATCTCCATCATTGGAGATGTTTAAGAGCAGGTTAGACAAACATCTGTCAGGTATGGTCTAGATCATACTTGGTCCTGCCATGAGTGCAGGGGCCTGAACTAGATGACCCCTCGAGGTCCCTTCCAGTCCTTTGATTAGTGCCTCTCAGTTTAACAGAACAAGACAGTAGAAGGAAAGCAGCTGGGGGAGGAGCTGTAACTTGGGAACCCCTCAGTCAAATGTTCCCCAATTTGGAGCACTGACCCTATCCCACATCCCCATGAGGCACACCATATGTCAGAGCAATCTGAGGAGCTATTTGGATTTTAGACCCCTTACAAGAGTCAAGTTGCAAAGCATAGAGAACAATGGGAATGGAAAGTCTCTAGCCGTTTTTTTCTACGTACACGTCTGTGTAGAAAGGTACATTTTCTGAAACCTGTTCTCAGTTTGGGTCCCCCAAAGATTTAGGGGATCCACACACACCCCTTTGGTAAAACTCAACAGCTTGAGACCATTCTGACCGGCATCATATCAAGAGTTTGATCTCTAGTTCTGTGCAAACACCACCAAAAAAACCGACACCCTAGAAACTTTTTGAAAAATGGCTATTTTTTTTCAGGGCTTATATCTCTGCAACCCCTAACTCAAATGACCCCAAATTTGGGACACAAACCCTACCCTGCACTCTTCTGAGGCACACCAAACCTCAAAGGCATCTGACTAAGCATGTCAATTTCAGAAGATTTATAAAGGTTGCCCTTTGAAAAGAAGCAGTGATGCAACCTTAACTACAGCCACTCTGATGTAGCCAGCACTTCTCATTAAGGAAGGGTGAAATTGAATTGCACCAGAGTCAGGTTTGAATGAGTCACACAGGGGGCCTTAAGGAGATGGGTCTTGCTAGGAAAAAAAAATCAAAGTAACACTCCTCCTCCCCTTTTCCATCCCTCCAGCCCCCCCAGCGTGCTGAAAATGGGCTTGGAGTGGGGGTGGACAGGTTAGTCTGCAAAGGAGCCTTTGTTAAAGAGAGCAACTGCCATTTATTACTGTCCCCCGGCTTTCGGTTAGTGCAGAGAAAATAAATTGTTCTTTTTTAACAGCTGCTTCCAAGAAGCTCTCTATATGAGTGCGATTCCTCCCCCCGACCTCCTCGCTTTAATGTAAAAAATGGGGCTGATTTGCTGGGGGGAGGGGGCCTTCTATAGCTCAGTGCTCGGAAATCTTTCTTTGTGCCAAGATAATGAAAGTGGGACCCCAATCAGAAACTCTGGTGGCTCTTCGGGATGAGGCCCACGGACACAGCGGAGGGGTCTTAAACTATCTCCCCCACCCCCTTTTTTAAATGGACTCTGTCATTGGAAAAGGGAGCGCTCTCTTCTCCCTTCCCCCCGCCCCCAAAGGAAGAACCCACCCACCCACCCCCCATCAGACACCAGGTGAAGAACCATGTAACTTTTAAGCTGCAAGTTCCTAACCAGCTGCAGCAAGGACCGTCAGAACCAAAGGGAGGACACGTTTGAATGCGGCTCAAAGCACCCGGCCGCTTTCATTCCTTCCTTTTTAAAAGGCCAGGCAAGAGAAGTTACATGTTAGAGCCCAGCCTGCCCCTTCCCATGGGAGGGGCTCTCAAAGGGGGAAATTCTCCCAGAAGGGTCTCAGGGGAGAACAGGGGGTTGTCCACGTCCCCCATCACCAGCAGAAGGAAGAGAGGTTCTAGCCCCAAGGCCCATAGTCTCACAGGATGTTCTGGAGCCAGTCATCTGCCTGGAGGCTCTGGGCTGGCTCCCAAGCATGCAGCCCATGGGGTCCCACTGACCAGGCTTATTCCAGGGGCAGATGTCCCTAGAGCCCTATGGGCAAGTTCCCATAGCGCCAAGCGGAGGCCTCAGCTGCATTAACTCTCTTGCACTGCTTGGGGGGTGAAAGGGGGAGTGGTGCATGCCCCTACTAGCCCTGCATCCAGCCCTTCCACCACACCGAGCTTCTGCCTGACAAAGGCCACTTGGTGGGGATCCAGAAGAGGGGACCCCATTTCCCACAGGTGGCCGACCCCACCACCACCACTCCCGGCCTGCAGGGTGGAGGGCAGCCCAGTGGGAAGGGTCCTTTCTGCACACTGCTCTATGGGGATGATCCCGCTTTTGGATTGTTTCCTCTTCCTGTGAGCCAGAGGGCCAGACTGCACCTTGGTGGGAGCGGCCACAGCTCCAATCCCTTCAGCGAGGTCCTGCAGAGAGTGGAGGGCGCTCAACAAACCAGTGTGGGGGTGGCCGCTGTGACTGTCCCCGCAAAATACAAGAGAACTGGCTCAGCACAGGACAGCAGTCAGACTGGGTTTGAGACCTTGGCCTTCTGATTGTGAGCAGGGGACCGAGGGGGGTGGCTCCAGCCCCACCTTCCCCCTCCATGCACACCACTGTGCCCCAAAATCGGAGTGAAGGACGGACGTCCAGCAGAGCAGCCAATGCCCTGATGCCGATGGCTGGAGCAGCTTGTTTAGCACCTGTGCACCTCTCCTGGCCCACTGTGCGTCATTGGCTGGCCTCTGCTTTCTGCCCCAGCTACCCCTATTCACAGCTCCCTATTGCCGGCGGCGTGCACCCGTCTTAAAGGTCGTGCTGGTTTTTACTGACCATGGGTTCACTGCTGCTCTCCGTTACACCCTGGTCAATCAGGAGTCACTCCACTGACTTCCCAGCAGATTTACACCAGTATCAGAGACAAAGGATCGGGCCCCATGAACTCAGCTGGTTCTGAATCTCCCCAACAACAGGGGCGGGGGTGACATCAGCACTGAAGGCCTTCGGTATCAGTGATGTCATCAGCAGTTGCCATGGTGTCAGACAAAAGGGAGAAATAGGGGGTTGGGCTCACGTCCCGGGGCAAAAAAAAAAAAAAAATCACCAGTGATTTAGATAATGGCATAGAGAGTACACTTTGCGGACAATACCAAGCTGGGTGGGGTTGCAAGTGCTTTGGAGGATAGGATTAAAATTGAAAATGATCTGGACAAACTGGAGAAATGGTCTGAAATAAACAGGATGAAATTCAATAAGGACAAATGCCAAGTACCCCACTTAGGAAGGAACAATCAGTTGCACACATACAAAACGGGAAATGACTGCGTAGAAAGCAGTACTGCGGAAAGGCATCTGGAGGTCATAGCAGACCACAAGCCAAATATGAGTCAACAGTGTAACGCTGTTGCAAAAACAGCGAACATCATTCTGGGCTGTAATAGCAGGAGTGTTGTAAGCAAGACACGAGAAGTAATTCTGCTCTACTCTGCGCTAATTAGGCCTCAACTAGAGTATTGTGTCCAGTTCTGGGTGCCACATTTCAGGAAAGATGTGGACAAATTGGAGAAAGTCCAGAGAAGAGCAACAAAAATTATTAAAAGTCTAGAAAAAATGACCTATGAGGGACGATTGAAAAAATTGGGTTTGTTTAGTCTGGAGAAGAGAAGACTGAGAGGGGACATGATACCAGTTTTCAAATACATAAAAGGTTGTTACAAAGAGGAGGGAGGTAAATTGTTCTCATTAACCTCTGAGGATAGGACAAGAAGCAATGGGCTTAAACTGCAGCAAGGGAGGTTTAGGTTGGACATTAGGAAAAACTTCTTAACTGTCAGGGTGGTTAAGCACTGGAATAAATTGCCTAGGGAGGTTGTGGAATCTCCATCACTGGAGATTGTTAAGAGCAGGTTAGGCAAACCCCTGTCAGGGATGGTCTCATACTTAGTTCTGCCATGAGTGCAGGGGACTGGACTAGATGACCTTTCGAGGTCCCTGCCCGTCCTATGATTCTATGAAAACTGAGCCCTGGATGGCAAAGTCTGTCACTCAAACTAAAACCCGCTGCCCTCAAACTAACACTCAGCGCTTTGTGCCTAGTGAAGGATGGAAGGTAATGCCTGTGCTCACCCCTTCCGAGTGCTACTCCTGCTGGAAGAGCCAAACCGACATGGGGAGGGGACACTCAGGAAAGTGGAGGCAAATCAACTACAATGGATGTGACGGCAACGCACATGAATTAAGGCCCCTTAAACCCCGGGTGGATGTTTTCAGTTCACTGTAACGTAACTCTCCGGTTGGCAAGGCCACTTCACTCCTGAAAGCATCTGCGCTGGGGGGCAATGGCGAGCTGTGAGATGTTTCGCCAGGCTTGCAATGCTACACTTGCATGCAAAATGGCCTCCTCCACGAGGCGAGCCCTTGCACATACGCTGCAAGCCAGTCATGCTGTGTGGAGGAGGCTGTGTTGTCCTAGAAAATGACGTCTTCCAGGCACACGTCTGGGGGCTGGAGGGATCATCCTGCAGGCACAGCCGGTCCTGGGCCATGTGTTGCCAAGGCAGACAGCACGCCACTGCTGGGGGGGAAGCGGGTTAACAAATGTGCATCAACCTCACACCTTGGGTTGATTTCCCCTACCTTTCCTGAGCATCCCCCTGTAGACGAGCCCCGAGACCAAGTGGAAAGTGGCTCATACCACTGACCCCCCAGGGCAGCAGCATGCCATGACCACACCGTCCTCTCCAGGCATCCCAGCCTGGTGCCTGTAGGATGGAGAACATTGGCGCAGTGCTGCTGGGTGCTGCTTTGGCAGTTTGCTCTGTGATGTTTGCCTTGGCCTCCCTCTGGCTGGAGAGAAACTTGTGGGAGATCAAACTGGGAATCCTGGAGCGAGGCTTCCCACAGCGACCAAGCCCGCAACGCTGGGACTGTCACCAAGTGGCCAGAATAGAGGCAGAATTGAGGTCCCACTTCAGACATTGTTCAGGGTGACTCCTTTGCTAGTGGGCTCATTGTACCGGGTCGGACAGGGGGCATAGCTAGCCTCGCGGTGAGGGGTTGAGTGACTGTCACCAGCTGCCTGCAGGGCTCCTTGCCTTCCCCTCGCACCATAGGGACCCGTTCCCCACCTGCGCGCATCCAGAGCTTGGCTAAAGCCGGTCTGAACAGCCGCGGGGTTCAGCGCGCCGCTGCGCTCCGCCCCGGGCAGGGAGGAGTTACCAGCCCCTCGCCAGGAGCGAGCAGCGCACCCAGGGCAGCTTAGCCTATAAATGCGCGAAGGAGACGGCTGCGGTGCGGAGGCTGCGCCTCGGAAGCTGCTTCACGGGGACTGGGGGACACGGGGCTCTCCTGGCCCAGAGCCGCAGGTCAGGGGGGGGCTGGGAGAGGGGATGGAGGGGCCAAGGGCAAAGAGGAGAACGTGACCAAGCGCCGCTGCAGGAGACAGGGGGACTGGAAGGCGCAGGGCAGCGGCAGGGCTCCGCCAGCCGGGGCCCCGGGGGGAAGCGTGGCGCACGGGCAGCCTGGCGCACGGCTCCGCGGGGGTGTCCGGTTCCGCCGCAGGCTGCAAAGTTTCTCCCCACCGAGGGGAACTTTTCCCGAGGAGCGCACGGGAGAGCGCGGAGCGCCGGCTGCCGAGGGAGCCCAAGGACGGGGCTGAATGGNGCCAGGCTTGCAATGCTACACTTGCATGCAAAATGGCCTCCTCCACGAGGCGAGCCCTTGCACATACGCTGCAAGCCAGTCATGCTGTGTGGAGGAGGCTGTGTTGTCCTAGAAAATGACGTCTTCCAGGCACACGTCTGGGGGCTGGAGGGATCATCCTGCAGGCACAGCCGGTCCTGGGCCATGTGTTGCCAAGGCAGACAGCACGCCACTGCTGGGGGGGAAGCGGGTTAACAAATGTGCATCAACCTCACACCTTGGGTTGATTTCCCCTACCTTTCCTGAGCATCCCCCTGTAGACGAGCCCCGAGACCAAGTGGAAAGTGGCTCATACCACTGACCCCCCAGGGCAGCAGCATGCCATGACCACACCGTCCTCTCCAGGCATCCCAGCCTGGTGCCTGTAGGATGGAGAACATTGGCGCAGTGCTGCTGGGTGCTGCTTTGGCAGTTTGCTCTGTGATGTTTGCCTTGGCCTCCCTCTGGCTGGAGAGAAACTTGTGGGAGATCAAACTGGGAATCCTGGAGCGAGGCTTCCCACAGCGACCAAGCCCGCAACGCTGGGACTGTCACCAAGTGGCCAGAATAGAGGCAGAATTGAGGTCCCACTTCAGACATTGTTCAGGGTGACTCCTTTGCTAGTGGGCTCATTGTACCGGGTCGGACAGGGGGCATAGCTAGCCTCGCGGTGAGGGGTTGAGTGACTGTCACCAGCTGCCTGCAGGGCTCCTTGCCTTCCCCTCGCACCATAGGGACCCGTTCCCCACCTGCGCGCATCCAGAGCTTGGCTAAAGCCGGTCTGAACAGCCGCGGGGTTCAGCGCTCCGCCCCGGGCAGGGAGGAGTTACCAGCCCCTCGCCAGGAGCGAGCAGCGCACCCAGGGCAGCTTAGCCTATAAATGCGCGAAGGAGACGGCTGCGGTGCGGAGGCTGCGCCTCGGAAGCTGCTTCACGGGGACTGGGGGACACGGGGCTCTCCTGGCCCAGAGCCGCAGGTCAGGGGGGGGCTGGGAGAGGGGATGGAGGGGCCAAGGGCAAAGAGGAGAACGTGACCAAGCGCCGCTGCAGGAGACAGGGGGACTGGAAGGCGCAGGGCAGCGGCAGGGCTCCGCCAGCCGGGGCCCCGGGGGGAAGCGTGGCGCACGGGCAGCCTGGCGCACGGCTCCGCGGGGGTGTCCGGTTCCGCCGCAGGCTGCAAAGTTTCTCCCCACCGAGGGGAACTTTTCCCGAGGAGCGCACGGGAGAGCGCGGAGCGCCGGCTGCCGAGGGAGCCCAAGGACGGGGCTGAATGGAGCCGAAGGGATGAAGAGCATCAGCGGGGCTGGAGAGGTGCCCGGAGCCCGGCGCTTGGCACCCAGAGCGCGGCACCGGGAAGGGGCTGGCTGCGCTGAGCTGGGAGCTCGCCTGCTTCCTCCCCCGGGCTCCTAGCGCTGCCTGCGGGAGCGGGACTTCCCCAACCGGAGCCACAGAAACCACTTGACGCGTGTGGGGAGCGGCCCCCGTCTGCCCCCCCAGGCACGGGGCTTTGGAGAGAGCGCCCCGCGGAGCAGCCACAGCGCTGGTCGCAGAGACCCGTGTGCGCAATTCTTAGCTCCGCCCGGGTGCCCGAAGCGGTGATCGGCCGGGGAATCCCACCTCCCCGCAGGGCCTGCAGGACAGGGACGTTCACGAGACCCTGCCGCGCCGGACGCGGGACGCGGGACTCGGGAGCGAGCCAAACTTCCAAGGAACGTATCCGCCCATGCGCCTCTCTTGGTGCTTTGAGAGGGGCACTGACCCTGGCCTTGGTTGAGCCCTGACCTCTTGGCTCAGGGCCACTGGAAACTGCTAGTCCTGACTGGCTGAGGACTCTGCTCCGCCCTGGGAGGCAGGTTAGATGACCGAGGATGGAGGAGGAAGGTTCTCTGCTGAAGAACCTGTCTGCTGGCTTGGGAAGGGAGGATGGTCTCTACCCCACCTGGGTGGTGATCACGCTGGCTGTCATCCTCATCGTCACCATCGCTGTGGACATCCTGGGCAACCTCCTGGTGATTGTCTCAGTCTTCAAGAACAAGAACCTGAGAAAAGCAGGTAATGGCCTTGCTGGGGGGGCGGGGGGGGGTTCGCTCTCCAGGCTCCCAGGAGCAGCTCTGCCTCCCTCCGCAGGGCCCAGGAGCAGTTAGCCAGCCTCCTGCCCCGCTAGTGCAGTGACATGCCAGTGCTAGCAGAATCCACCTTTGTGTCTGTCCGTCCATCTCTGTGTGTAAACTTCTCCCACCCAGCACCGCTGGGATTCAAGGCACATGTCTAGTAGGTGCGGTCTGCCCGGAGTTGGAAAGGCTAGTAAAGCAGGCTACCAAAGCTTAGAGGGGGAAATTCCATTGTCCATACTGACCCGGGCTTCCATGCCCGAGATACATTGCACCCGTTGGCTTACAATCTCAACCAGATCCGCGGCCAAGTGACTAGTGATTTTGGCTGCTCAACTTGGGACACCCTAAAAAAGGGCCTGATTTTTCAGAGGGTGGCTACTCCGTGCTTTCTGAAAGCCCTTTTTAAGAAGTCTCAGCAGGGGCACCCCGAAAACTGAAACACCCCAAATCACTCATCACGTCTGAAAATCTTGACCCAGATTCCACCAGCTGGCTTCAGGGCTCATCAACACCCTCTCCGGGGGAATTCTGGCCAAGTTCCTTGTGGGATTTAGATTCTTCTTAGCTCAATTAAGGGGTTTGGAGGACCTAAAGCTCCCCCCTCCTAGCCTGTCTGGTGATTTTGTAAGTGCATGGGTAGAATAGGACACAAAATGAATGGTAAGAATTGTTCCAGCCTTCACGCAGGAGAAAACAGCTATTTTCCATTTGCACACCCTGATTCTAGCAGCAGCTTCTGTTCAGCTGGCATTTAATAAATCAGGGTGTTTTGGTTTTTGTCCATCTTTATGCACTAAAAATGTTATCAGTAACTCTCCAGGTTAGGTTGTTTCTGCTGCAATGAAGCAGGGAATTTTGCTGACCTCAGGCTCTGCTTGCAAACCCCACATAGGTAGAAAGTTTTCTGTCTTCCCTTGCCTATAATAAACCCAGGTTACAAGCCCAGGTCTGGGTCAGTAATAATTAGCCTCCATCTCTGGAAAAGCCCTTCAGTCACTTCATGTAACAATACTTTGTCCTTCTGCAGTACTGGATCCCGAAGCATTTCACACTAAATCTGACTCTCAGCGCCACTAGGAAATTATTTTAAGGGGGGGAAACTGAGGCAGAAAGCTGGAGGCTTATATTGTCAAGGATGTCCACTAGCTTTGGATGTCTAACTGGAGACAAATTGGGTCTGATTTTCAGTGGTGCTGAGCGTCCAAGAATCCCAAGTGACTTCAGTGGGAGCCAGGCAAATCCCATGCCTCTTAAAAGCAGGCTGTCTTTCTCCCCAGAATTGAGTGACTCAAAGTCAGCATACCTTTGAAAGCTCAGGTGTAAAAGACAAAGCCAGGAATGGAATCCAGGCGTCCTGACACCTAGTCCTGTTCGGTAACTGCTAGACACTACATTTCTAGTTGTCACCTCCTTATCTTTGAATGGGTTCTCTCCCTCGCCGTGCAGGGACAATGGAATCCTTAGGACATCACAGTCTTTGCAATGGGAGCGGTAGCAATGCTACGTATGCTGCAATACGACTGGACTTCGCTGGCATGACTAGGTATACGAGCGTGGGGGGCTCTCAGGCCTGGCAGAAGTAGGTCCGTGATGGCCAGGGTTGGGTCCCAGGCTGCGTCCGGGGTTTGATCCCCTGCGTCCCAGCATTCTGACTTCACTGCCGGGAAAAGGCAGGAGGGGCTGGGAGAGCAGACAAATAACTTAGATAGGCGGGTGTGCACCTGCATGTCCCTTACCGGGGGGCACCTAACCGCTGCTTCATTTAGGCTACCTAGACTGTCGCTACCCACCTCTCTCCTGTCACAGTGAGGAAGAAAAAAGATCCCTGCGTGAAAAGACACTGCCGGTGGCTCGGGAGTCCTCTTGTGGAAGAGGAGGTGCAGATAGCTTTGGGAAGCATTATCCCCTTCGGGGCTTTAATTCCCAAATCAGCCCAGCAGAGAGCAAGCACGCTATTGTGGACCAAAGAACTGCAAAGCACCCATTTGGCTTTCCTTGCCCAAGTGACAGAAGTGCAGCTCAGGGGATTCTGCAACTCAAATTTGGCCCAGTGATTAGGACCTGACACCGCAGGAGACCCAGGTTCGATGCCTGGCTCTACCACAGACATTCTGTGTGATTTTGGGCCAGTCACTCACAGCCCGATTTTCAAAAGTGGGTTTCACTTTAGAAAACAAATCTAGCCACTAGCTCGTCTGTTCCTCAGCTCCCCATCTGTACTAATAGCACTGCCCTGCCTCCCAAGGGTGTATGAGGATAATATATTAGATGGATGGTCAATGTTATTTAAATTCTGGTAGCACCTAAAGGCAATCAAGGCCCCGTTGTGCTAGGTGCTGTACAAAATGAATAAAACAGACAGTGTTTGCCCCAGGGAGCTAAAAATCTAAATGCAACAGGGGGATAAACAGACAAACAGGTGGGGGTACAAGGTAGCGATGAAAGGAAGCAGTCATGGTAGTTAAAGTGGTAATAAGTTAAGCTACTCTGTAGATGATGCACGAGCCAGAACAGAATCCAGCTCTCAGAGCCATCTCTGCCATGCAAAGAGAAGTAAAAAGACAGTACGGCAAGCAGGTGTAATTTGAAGTAGGCCCAGGAAGCTGATCTGTTTAGCAAGGAGAAGGCGTTTTCCTGGCTGCTGCTGCATTCCGATCATAGGCTCTAACTGGTTTCTTTGTGTTCCCCTCCCCAGGCAATGCCTTTGTGGTGAGCTTGGCCATTGCCGACTTACTAGTGGCTTTTTACCCTTATCCCCTGGTCCTGATGGCTATTTTCCATGACGGCTGGGTGATGGGGTACCTCCATTGCCAGGTCAGCGGCTTCCTGATGGGCATCAGCGTTATCGGCTCCATCTTCAACATCACTGGCATTGCCATTAACCGCTACTGCTACATCTGCCACAGCCTGAAGTACGACCAACTTTTCTCGGGCACCAACACCGTGTGCTACGTGGGGCTGGTTTGGGCACTCACCTTGCTGGCCATCATGCCGAACCTCTTTGTGGAGTCCCTGCAGTACGACCCGCGAGTGTACTCCTGCACTTTTGCCCAGTCTGTCAGCGCCCTCTACACCATCGCCGTGGTGGTCATCCATTTCTTCCTCCCCATCACCATCGTCGGCTACTGCTACCTGCGGATTTGGGTGCTGGTCATCCAGGTGCGGCGCAGGGTCAAGCCGGACACGCAGCCCAAAATCAAGTCCCATGATTTCTGGAACTTCCTGACCATGTTCATGGTCTTTGTGCTCTTCGCTGTGTGCTGGGCGCCGTTAAACTTCATCGGCTTCGCGGTGGCGGTCCAGCCCACACTGGGTTCCTTGATACCCGAGTGGCTCTTCACGGCCAGCTACTTCTTGGCCTACTTCAACAGCTGTCTGAACGCTGTGGTTTATGGGGCGATGAACCATAACTTTAGGAAAGAGTACAAGAGAATCATGCTGACTGTGTTGCAACTGGCTTACAGGGCTGATGGAGGCTAGCACCCATGTGCTGAGCCAGAAGGGAGGAGGTTTTATCGCATTCACACTGATCCCCTGCTCCACTTTTAAGTGAAGTGCAAGAATGCAGCCAAAACAGCGAGAGGTCGGCAGAGGACACAGCTCCATATATAAGCTGTCTGCAACAAGAACAGTGCAGCCCACCTTGTTCTGCGACATACTGTCCTTTTTAGAATGCAATGAGGTTTGAAAATGGCCCCTCCTCGCTTCGTTGCCCTGGCATAGTCTCCCCAGCCTCAGTCGGACAGGTATGCTGGAAACAGCTAGGGCCAAGTGATTCCTAGTCAATGTATTCAGTGAACTATCCACAAACCTCTCAGCATTTTCTCTAACTTCTCCATGATTCGCCCGCTAATTCTGTGTATCTCAAGGATGTTTGTGAACAGCTAGTGTTGTGTTGGAGATCCCAAATCCAACTGGTTTCATTTGGACCCATGAAATAGTTACTGTTCCACGATTGGACGAGCATAAGTCCTAGCACTGACGTTTCCTGTGTGAACACTCACCTCTATGACTTGGGATCGGTCTTCCCGAAGTATTCTCCAGTATTCACTGACTATTTGCTGTTCTTGCTAATACCCCTGCCAGCAAACTTGCACTGGCCACAAGGTTACCCCCGAGTGAAAGCAGGAGGGGGCGGAAACTCAGCCAAAGGGAATTCAAAATTTTTATTGAATGGTGAGATTTTCCAGAAGCTCCCGAAGGAGACAGGTGCCTCTGAAAGCCCCACCTTACGAGAATATACACAAAAATTGTCGTGTTTGGTAAGTCATGTGATTCCCTTGAATGAGCTGAGGTAGTGAACCCTTTCCCTTCTCTTTGGAGCCAAGGGTGAACCCTTCAGAAAGGAAAACCCATCACCAGAAAACTGAATCCACTTCAGAAGAAGACAATCATCAGTGAGACTTGACTGCTCCTCTGATGAAAAACCATCACAATGGGAAGTGGAAACCACCACAATGAGGCTGAATCTAAGTCAGAAGATAATCCACAATGACAACAAGTCCTTTGCAAATGCCAGCGGCTCGAAGACAGCGTGTTACCTTTAAATGAGACCAGACCTGGAGTCTCTTGACAAGATATTTAGAACATTTACTGTTCCCATGCTGAGAGGAGCTTATGGAAGCCAATTTTTCTCTTGTTTGGTATTTAATTCAAGAGATATTTTGGACTAGAGGAAAGGGAGTTGGGCCCAGATCCTCAAGGTATGTAGGATTCTAACTTCCGTTGATTTCAGTGAAGAATCTGGGCCTTGGTCCCCAGTGGCCCCAAATGGCAATGGTTCGTTGGGCTTGAATTTAACAGATTGTGGGACTGAGGAGAAGGGAACAAGGAAGACAGAGCCAAGATGGTTCAACAAGTCTGATCAGCAGTAAGGAAATTATCCACTTGTCGTACTTGCATATGCAACATGTTCCAGTGTGCAATGGGGTGTGGCACCACAACACAAATTTTGCATGAGATTTTCCTTTGATCCCTGGAGATGTTCTGATCTGGTTACCCCAGCATGTAAAGCATAAATCTGCTTTTGTGCATGGCCAGCCAGGAAGACACAAAAATATGTTTTAAATCACTGATACTCAGACTGAGGCTCGTGAGCCGCAAGTGGCTCTTTAATGGGTTTCCTGCGGCTCTTTGCAGCACATGCTATTAAAACACTGTGTGATTGAATTATTAACCAATCAGGAGGATTTTACCATGTTATTAACCAATTGTAGTTTATAAAATACTACTACTTGGTCAGTCATTTTGCTGTGAGAATAATAAACTAAATATTTTCCATCACACTGTTTAAATATGACTATATAGTAAATGAAATAATGAATTCAAACGACCGTGGCTCTTTTGGGTAATGTTGATTGCTAATTTGACTCCTGAACCACTGAGGTCTGAGTATCACTGTTTTAAATGCAAGTTTACAAGTGTGAGTATGTCTGTAATGTATTATGGGTGGGATTTTCAAATGAGCCTAAATTACTTACACTTATAAGTCCCATTGACTTTCAATGCAACAAAAGCACCTCTCTCTCTCTCTCTCATATATATATATATATATATATATATATATATATATATATACACACACATACACACACACACACACACCTACCTTGATTAAAAACATCATCTTGTCTTCCTTGATAGGCATGAAAGAGAAAAAAAATCAATGTTTTTTCCCCAGATGCAGTCATTGGTTTAATGAGGTTATTTTCACGTGGGTTCAAAAAACAAACACAAATACCCAAGTGAAAAAGCTTTGCTGTAGATTCAGTCAGATCTGATTCACCTGCACTTCACCCGTTGCTTGGAAAGAGCAAAGGGATAACTAGGTTTACAACAGGTATGAAATCGCCCATGTTGCTCTCCCTACCCCCAAATAAAAATGATGTTTCCTGAATTGTGGTTATAGAATCTTTGTTGCAACAGCACTAGAAAGGCAACAAGATAGATTTAAGAGATTGAAGTCACACAGACCCCAGAATTGCTCTATGCCACCATAACATTATGATGAACTGGCGGGGAATGTCTTTGGGACACTAAATAGCCACCATACCATTGCCAAAAATAAATAAGTCCCTGCCACCCCCAAGCCACTATCTTCGTACATGCCACCAAAAAACCCACAGTGTAATAATTCCCTTGTCTGATTGTGCATCAGCACTTGAACTGTAGCCTCACTGCTGGGCACCTCACTGCAGAATGCAGAGGCCACGCACAAGCAAGGAAACAAACAAAAAGCAGCAGTGTCAGCATCTGATCCAAGTCTGGCCAAGAGTTTTCCATCCAAGCTGTTTTGACAGATGCTGACAGAACATTCCTGCTTTCACAGCAGTCTCTGCTTTCCACAGAAAATTTTGACATATCATCAAAAATGCAAAAAGATTTTGGTTGAAAACCAAAACTTAACAGGTTTTGAGTTTTTTGACCAAAGGAAAAAAAATCCAAATTTCCCACAACCCCCCTCCCTGAAAAATACCCTTTTCTCTGACTAGTTCTAATCAGCTCTATTAGAAACACCTGAGTACAACAGAAACGTTACCTTGTGCAACAGATTCCTAGGGAGTCTGTGAGCTCACACAGACACAACCGTTCACTTCTTGGTTGGGACACTGGTTTGACGGAGCTCATGGAGATTATTGGGCCTTCCATTTAGCACAGAAACCTCACGTCCCTGCACTTTATTTCAGCTGGCTTTGAATGCTATGTGCCATGGTTCCTCAAACCCTGATGGGAAGGCTCAGACAAGCCAAAGGGAGAATAAACTGCTGATTTTTTATTCATACCGACCCTTTCAGCCGGAAGGATCCCAAAGCCCTGTAAAAACTGATGCATGAACGATGCATAGGGATTGCTTCATCTGTCACTGAAACGCAGCCACCTGTAACAGTTAACGGGGTTGAAGAAACACTCTCAGCTTCAGTGGTGTTACACCAGGGATAGTTCCCCCCCCCCCATCTCCAGTAACTTTGTATTTTCACTTACCCCAGCACTGAAGAGACAGTTTCCAATGGGTTCTGTCCGAAGTGTAAAAATCCCATCAGTAATGGAGCAATGACCAGCCTGTCCTGTCCCCGCGTTTAACATACACATGCCCAATCATCGCATCAGTGCTTTTCTCTACGAAAGGTCCTTCACTTCCACAGGCCCCAGCAACGTGTTTAAAATGGAAGGCGCACATTCGGCCAGGCCACTGGACTCTGGGCGTAGTGAAGAATGTTTGCGGTACTTGCTCCGCAGCTTTGGATGGTTTGGTCAGCAGCTGCTGAAACCTGCCGTCAATCCACTGCTAAAGCCAAATTCCTGAATGAGTTCCTAGCAGCACGCTCCATGATGACACAACCGAGAGTCGTGTTGATCTGGCCTGGTTTCCAGGTGCTGCCATGTGGTGTGCCTGGCTGGTGCTCAGGATAGAAATAAGAAATTGAGCAGGTGAACTCAGGGGCACGGGAACAGTTTGTATAGTGGGGGGCGCTGAGAGCCATTGAACCAAACTGTAAACCCTGGATATAATAGAAACCACTTCAAGCCAGGGGGTGCTGCAGCACCCCTAGTTCCAGCACCTATGGGTGAACTAATGTTACAGGGAGTGACTTGATCAAAGCAAGGCTAGTGACGGATTCAGAAAAGCACTTTATTGAGGATCAGGTTAGTTGTCCAGAATCCCAGTCGCTGCCCTGGAGTCTGGTTGGTATTTTAGCTGTTTACGTAAATCAAAGAGGCATTTATGATATAAAATCAACCTGAGTCATCTTCATGTCTCGATGCTAGATCCTTCCTGGTTAATCCCTATGGTGCTGCTAGACTCAGATACCAAAATGTATAGTGCACCAGAGAAGAAACAGGCAGTCCCACCACTGGTCCTCTGCATCTCCCACTATTCACAGGTTGAGAACCTGGCCCCAGGCACATTGTTCTAGCTCTTGAAAGAATAGCGGCCTCTAGATCGATGCAAGTGTCACAGATCATCCTCTTATCTTTCTACATTACTCCCAGCGGTGGCTGGAGTCCAAAGCCAGAGATGGGGATGGGGGTTGCATCCCATCGTGACAGAGCGCTTTGAGGCTGGTCGGTGCTCAAACGTAGTCGCTCACACAACGTGCAGTTAAAAAGCAAAACAGACTCGCTTAATTGATTTTGTTTTTACCCAGCATTTCTTGTTTGGATTATATTAGCGCCCAGAGGCTCTCTCCCTGTCCGATAGACTGAAGAGTGACCACACACTCAGGCACAAAATCAGTTCAGACTCCACCAAACAATATAATTTCTGACCAACTAAACAATCAATCAACCAATGGTGCCCCCCCCCTCCAATGAATCAGTTGTGACTTCACCAAATTAAAAACCATTTCTGACACACACACCCCATAGTCATTTCTGTCACCTTTACAAATACCACTCCCCAAACCTGTCACACATAACCTTCCCCACCAAATCACTTCGGACACCTTCACACAAACTCCCCCCAAACAAAAAGCACTTAACACCCCCCACCCACACATGAAATCATTTCTGAGCAAAGGCCTAAATTGCTGACCAGCAAAACAGCTGTGCCTCCAACACACACCAAGCAAAATCCCAGCTGATCCCCCACAATAAAACCATTTACAACCCACAGCATGAAACCGTTCCTTACCCACCACATAAACCCAGCTGCAATTCCTTCCCACACGCACACACATAAACCCACTTCTGGTCCACCCCCCAAAAAGCAGCAATTCCCCCAAACAGCAAAGGAGATCCAGTCTGAGCTAACCCCCATCCTGAAGCTGCTTTCTCAACCCACCAGACCACAAAGGGAAAACACCCCCTGAGAAAAGACTGTTCAATCCCCTTCCTCAGCCCATGAACACCAAGGCCCCCCACTGAGCCAGGAGGACTCGCTGTGGACTATAAATCCCCTGCTGGGCAGAAGAGCCCTCCTCCATGGGCCAAAAGCATCCCCCAGAGGCCCCACTTCCTACCTGGTTCACTTGCGGCCTGGGATCTTCCAGTTCAAAGGGTGGTGATGGCAAAGTCCTCCACCTGGTGCTCTCCCATTCAGCTCCAGCAAGGGGCGGGACGGCGCTCTGCCTTGAGTCCGCTCAGACGCCTGGCTGCAAATCCTTTGCCCCAGAGGGGTAGAAGAAAGCAGCCTGGGAGCCTGCTCTGACCTCAGCCCTGCTCCATGTTTTCAGTGGAGGGAGGAGCTCTCTCAGGGGCTGGAAATCACCTGCCCTACCCAGCATGAGCTCCATAGGGCAGCTCCTCCCTCCCAGGCCTGCACTCAGAGAGCACCTGGCCCCCCATCCGCTGTGACCCAGAATGCACTGGGAAAAGGCATTGAGCAGAAAGTGTGTTTCTGAAGAAGCCAAAAAACCCTCATTCCTGGCTGCCCCTGGGTCCTCTGCACTCGGTGACAGCGGCCAAGCATGCCAGGGTGTTCCGTGGGCTTCCGTGGGCAAGTCACTCGCTTATAGGGTGACCAGATGTCCCGATTTTATAGGAACAGTCCCGATTTTTGGGTCTTTTTCTTATATAGGCTCCTATTACCCCCCACCCCATCCCGATTTTTCACATTTGCTGTCTGGTCGCCCTACTCGCTTACAATCGGGGTGCATAGGCCTCGTGCATTAGTATCGTTCTGGTGCAGCTGCCCTCTCTCCTTCCCCACCTTCATGCCAGCATGAGGAAGGAAGGGTCTGCGTGACAGGCACCAGGTACAGGCAGGGCCCAATTCCGCAAAGGCCAAAGGTCAGAGAAATAAAGAGGGCTGCAGCAAACCCAGCCCCTCACCCATAAGGGGCTCTGCTTGAGGTGAAGGGGAAGGAGACTGACTGTTCTGGGGAGAACGGTCTCCTGTAATTCCAGGCTGCAATCAGATGGGGAGTTAACAGAGCTGGGAACTGTCCCAGAGGGACCTAGCCCAGCGGCAGCACCACTCCTCTACATATCCGGGATGTGGGGGAGAAAGGGCAGCTGTTCTCCAGGAGCATCTATGCAGCTGGTGCCTGCCTCCCTGCAGCACTGACTGAGGCAGGGTCCTGCAGTAAAAATGGGAAATGCCAGGAAACCCTAATGATAGGTGTCTCTACCTGCACCACCTATAAATAAGACCCAGATCCTGCAATTCTCACATTGAGTACAGGCTTACTGTGGGAGCAGTCCCACTGAAGTCAAAGGGACCAAGTGTGTTAGGGAGGAGGACAAGGAGCAGAGGCAGAGACAGGATTTAACAGGCACTGTTCTACAGGTGCACACCCCCTGATGCAGCGTAAGAGACACACACACCCGCTTCGGGAGAGACCAGGCTCTGGTCCTCAAAGGAGTCAGCATTCATCCACCGAGAATACCTGATCTCGGTTGCTCTCTTTTAAAAAATGCTCCCCCTATCATTGCTAATATGCTGACACCCCAGAAATGGGTTTTTAATGAGTTTTATTGCCATTTGCCAACTTCAAACAGTGGTGGCTGGCTGCCCTGTGAATTCCAAATGGCAAATAATAGTTAATAAAATGCGAGGATCAATTTCCAGCCTTTTATGACAGTCCACGTTCAAGAGTGTCTGAAGTGCTTTGGAAAATTCAAATTAAAACATAATGCCTGCACTTGGGGATGGTGATAGAAGGAGACACGTGTTCTATTAATATAGCCAACAGGCTCACTCACAACCTTGAATTGTGAAGTGCAGTGTCACGAACCACAGGGAGGCCACATCTCCTCAGAGGTGATGTCACAATTAGGACTCTGACCTTCTTAAGAATGAAAAGTCAAGCTGCGACAAAACTCTACTCTACAGCCCTCAGAGTGGCTAGAGAGAGAAGACATAAGACCAAGATTTCCAACCCTGGATCAGACTTTAGTCACTGTTTGATGTCAGATGCTTAGAAAGAGACTACAATCTGTAATGCATTGGGCAGATTATTGTACAATAGTGTAAAAAAACTCCTTAATACCCGTGCTCGAGCAGTGATGGGAGCTATCGCCGGAGTGTATTGTGTAGGTGTCTTTAAAAGAATTATTAAAGCTTGTGAAATAAAACGGACATCGCAAGCCATTGGAGAGAGGGCAAAGGCCCAAGGGAATAGTCTGTGAAAGGGTCAAATTGGTAACAACTATGATCTGTAATAAATTTCCTTATTGAAGCTCAGGGAGATACAGTGAAGTAGAACCCAACTGCGGGGATGGTTTCCTCTTTCGAGACGCTCTGATCTTGAACTAAGGAAGTCTTTGGAATTGTTATCATGCGGTGACGTAATGGTGGAGTTTTCTTTGGAGCTGAAAGAGATCCCTGTGTTTTCAGCTGGCTGTGACATTCCATTTTTGGGTCATGTGGAGGGGGCTGATTGGCTAAAACCAATGAGGGGGAGGGATAGCTCAGTGGTTTGAGCATTGGCCTGCTAAACCCAGGGTTGTGAGTTCAATCCTTGAGGGGGCCATTTACAGATCTGGGACAAAAATCTCTCTGGGGACTGGTCCTGCTTTGAGCAGGGGGTTGGACTAGATGACCTCCTGAGGTCCCTGATATTCTATGACTCTATTATGATGAACTCCAGCCCTGAATACCCCACTGCAGTGTGGGAGCTCAGTTTAGTTAGACATCTATTCCAGCCCTTCAGCATAGTCAGGAACTCACTCCAGCCTGGCATGTTGGTCCAGCCTGGAAATGTAGCACAACTCAGGACCTTGCTCCAGTTCTGGGAGCCCATCCCAGTTTCAGAAGCTTAATGTGAGTTAGGAGCTCAGCCTAGACTAAGACCTAGAGCTGCTAGATTTTAGCTAAGGGTTTCAATTAAAAGCCTTCCCACCTTAAGGTGGGGGGATTTATTTCTTAAGAAGCTGCTAGTGGAATATTGTGAATTAAATGAACAGATTTTGTGGGCTCAGATATTAGAAATTCTTTATTTTCTAATGGACCCCTGGCTTTTTTCCTTGACCCACAGCACATATGCAGTGACTAGTGTAAGGGTTGCCAGGTGTCCAGTTTTCAATCGGAATACCTGGTGGAAAAGGGACCCTACCCAGCCTGGTGAAAATGAGCGAGTGAGTGAGGGTGGGGGAGAGCGAGCGACAGAGGGAGGGGCGATGGAATGAGTGGGGCAGGGCCTTGGAGAAAGGGCGGGGCAAGGGTGTTTGGTTTTGCGCGATTAGAAAGTTGGCAACCCATTGCATGGGGGGAAAAAATCAGCTCTCCTTAAACTTTCACTAAAGCACGTAGAGGTAACAAACAGAATGAAGCAAGCTCAACTGATCAACTTCAGTGCATGCTGAGGACACCCAGCACTTCAAATGAAAGGGCCCTTAAATTAGTAAAATCAGATCGAGTTAGAAGTGCTCTAGTACTGGTAAGTTGGCCCTGAAGAAAATGAGATGTATTAATTTGCAGTCAGTCTGAACCCGGCTCGGCCTAGGGTAGCACCTGCTTTACTAAATGCATGCTCAAACTACGAACTAGCGGGAGAGAAGGACGTGTAATTGAAATCTACTGGTGAGAGCAATGGCCATAGTGAATACCAACCTACAGCCCAATTAGCACACAGCTGGGCCGCAGCTGTGTGCTAAAAACATTCATAATTTGCCACTCCCAGCTGGCAAGGGGCAGGGCTGTCTGAGGAGGAGAGGGAGTGCTCCTGTCAGCAGCGGGGCCCGGCAGGGTGCAGGAGAGAGAGGCTCTGGGGAGGTTTGGGGGGGACAGACGGTGGGAAGTGGGGGATTTAGTGAGGGTGCTGGGCAGCATAGGTGTGGGAACTAGGGCTGTGGGGACGTGCTCCAGCACCCCCAGGTTTTACATGGGGCTCCACTCCTGGCCCCACACCTGGGGTCCTAGCTGCCAGCCCCGCTCTGTGGAGGGGGCTCTGGGCATTGGGGTTGGGGGCTAGCAGGGGGGTTGCCGGGCATAGGGAGTCAGGGGTGGTGCAGCACATGGTGTGGGTCTGCCCCCGAGGAGAAGGGGCACCCTGGCAGCGCAGGGCTGGGCGGGCCAATAGTTCTCAACCTGCGGCCCACAATGGTAAATAGATTGAGAAACAGTGCTGTATCCACTTCATGCCGGGGGCTGGCTTCAGACTGATTATTTGGCTCATGTAAACATTGGAGACTTATAATCTCTGCATTAATACTGAGCTTGTTCAAGAGGGTAGCATCGTTGTCTTGCTCCCGTGAGTAGCACACAGGACAAGGCATTAGTGGACTCTCCTCCCTCACAACGCAGAATTCACTCTGCTGAACTTGGAGATTATTCCCCCCCCCCCAAGGCAAAACTGACCCCGCTCTGTTCATGGGGTTGGGTTGCTCACTCTGAACTCCATCACCTGACTGAAGAGGTTATCCTCCAAATGCCAGGTTCCCTCAGCGCAGCACAAGGAGGTTCCCTCTTCTCCCACTACCCGAACAGCTGCTGGAGAATGGTGCCACCCACCCAATGGATTGATTTGCAAAAGGCACAAAGGGCAGTTAGGTGCCACTTTGGTCCTGTTCCTGGGGTCATACATTCCCAATGCTCAGGCCTTCCATCCATTATGGACAATTTCTTGTGCTTGGCAGCCAAGCATCCTTCAAACACAGAGACTAATTTCTTTAGCGTTGATTTTCCAAATGGCCCCGATAACGCCATACAGCAGCAACATGAATTATTCAGCAGTATCTGAAGAGAATTCAAGTTCCAGCCTTGTTGCTGTACTTTCCAAATGAGTAACTAGCAAAGAGTGCAGGTTGAATTTCAGTTACTCAGTGAGTCATATCACTCTGTTGGATGGATCAGGTACAACTGTGCATCCGTGTGGCCACAGCCAGACTCATATATACAGGAGGTAGAGCTACAGACCTTTCCTGATTATATTGATACTTTCTGAAAACCCTAGCTCCAGCTGCAGTTTAGAAAGAAAACACCCTGTCTGTACTGTCGAAAGGTTGATACGTCCCATACTTAGAGCCCTGCAAATCCGCAGCTATCTGCTTTATAGCCACAGACCAGGTTTCAGATGGCGGATGGATGCGGATACGAATTTTGCATCCATGCAGGGCTCTACCCAAGCTTGTCTCCCTCACTGATGGGGAGAACAAATTAATTTCAATTGATAAGTCACAACCACTGGAGCCACAAGCTTGACCTGCTAATTGAAGATCAAACTCTTGCTTCTGCTTTGCACACTGGGACTAGCAGTAAAGATTCTGTAACAAGCATTTAGGCAGCAATGATGTTGATCATGCAGGAGGCAAATAGAACACAGCTGGCTTTCCTGCACTCCCTCCCCGTAGGAAAACATTTTGACCAACACTAGAGAGTGAAAGGAACAAACCCAGGTCCTTTCACCCAGATGCAGGATTAAGGCATCATTTTAGTCACTGTTCTTACAAGTAGGTTATAAAGTGAGGCGATGGTCAGAACTTATTACAGGAGAAACAGAAAATGTAAAACGGAATACTAGTAAGCTGGGCCGTTTACTAAAAAATCATTTTATGGTGCAGGCACAAGAGGAGGAGCAAGGACACCCAAGTCCTATTCACAGCTCTGCTGCAGCTTCCGACATGACCTTGAGCAAATCACTTAGTTTCTCCCTGCCTCCGTTTCCCCACCTGTAAAATGGGGATATATGAACTAACTGGCGAGTTAGTTTATTGGTGTTTGGAAGGGGAAGTACTATACAAGTGCAAAATCAATTCACTGGGTGTACCGTGCCGTTTATCGGGTGCTTGTCTACACTGGGAAGCGACATAGCGGAGTTCACAACTCGCTGACACAATGTCAAATGACAGTCCTTGTCCTTGCTTGCAATTCCCCAGCATAGACAAGTCCCTTGGAAGAAAATAAAAAGGAAGGTCATGCCATATAAGGGCAAACAGGCTGGGGTATTTTAATAAAGTATTTGCTTAGAATACTGCCCAGTAAAATTAGCAGTTTCTGTTGCTCCCATTTGCATCTCTTGGGTGCACCACGATGCACCTGTACAATAATCCACTCCCAACCAGCTCCCATGGAGTATGATTTCTTGCAGATGCAGCCCTGTGAATTCTCCAATGCCGCAGAAGTCTCTACACGTTTAGATACAGTGCTTGGAACTGAGGGATTACAGGGTCTGCGTGACCGCTGCAGAAGGGCTGGCTTCGCTCTCTCTCAAAAGCAACTTATTAGAAAGTGCTAGGAGGGAAGGGAGGAGATAACGTTAGGAGGTGTAGGCATAGATTTTCAAAGCTGCCGCATGGCAATCAGGTGTCTAGGTCTATTAGAAATACATGGGAGCTGGACAGCTATTTCCCCTGGTGGCTTTGAAACCCCTTCTCCCACAATGCGGATTTATAGTCACCATGACCTCTCCTTTCCTGGTCAGGGGAGAAGTAACCAATTTGCACAGACCTGGGATACTTTAGAACCAGTCCGACTTGTTCATTTCATGTTGCACCTGCAACCTCCATACCTTTATTTCCCTGCCAGCTGCCTTCTCTTGTGTTTTTCCCGTGTCATTGTCATGACCCACATGTCTAAAACCTGGGCCCACAAGGCTCCTGAGGGTCAATGCTCCACCCAACAGCTTAATGGCATCAGCTAGAAGGCTCCACCTCTATGCCCTGATTGGTGGAACACCCAAGGTCTTGATTGGCCTGCTCCCCCCCTACTTAAGACAGAAGAAGGAACAGGAAGTCATCTGTACAATGGGCTCCGCCCTGATCACTGAGTGTTAACTGCTCCTGTCTCCTGATCCTTAACAGGCCTGATTCCTGATAACTGACTCAGTTCCTGACCTCAGCTCCTGGTCCTGAACCCCATTCTGACACGGGAACCCAGTCCCCCCATCTACACTAACCCCTAGGCCCAGCCACCTACGTCCTGGATCTGACAGGAGTTTCATCATTTACATGCCAAGCCCTTTGGGGGCCAGGACCCATGGCTTAAGGTCATAGATAAAGCACCTTGCACATTTTGGGTGCCAAACAATATTTAACAGTGTTAAATAATTAAGAACAGCCTACTTGTTACATATAAATGATCACAGCTGGTAACTATGGACGTTTAACCCAAAAGGGTAAAATTTATCCAACATCTAAAAAAATAAAGTTCTTAGTATAAAAATCGCATCATGGAAGCTTTTAATAAAATAAAAATAGACCTTATTTATTGAATAAAATAACAGAATACATGATCCAGGTACAGCACCAAATACAAATAAGTTCTTTCACTGGGCAGATATACATACTGTGTGCTGGCAATATACATACATGCTGGCACAAAACACATACACAACAGATTAGATATATTTACACACACACTTTTCCTGGTCACTGACAACGTAGAAGTCAAATGGTAGGTCTCACTGATCATCCAGTCCAATCCTGGCTGTGACTACCTTATGTCAAAATACACTTCGCTCCGCAATTATTCAGTCATTCCATGGATAAGTGTAACCCCAGGTAAATGCACCCTGCTCCCCATCCCTTTATTTTCATTTAAATATAGCGGAAAGGCCCAACATTTAAGCTAGTCAAAAAAATTTGAATAACGTTGTCCTGATCATAAGAATCTACAAGCACCTCAAATGCGAGGACTTCAGCACTGATTACAGTCTAAATTCACAGCTACTTGAACTGCCAGGTCAACCATTCATTCGAAACACCAGGGACCAAATGCTGTTCTCATCAGGGGTAAAGCCAGCAGAACTCCATTGAATGGAGTTACTCCGGTTACACAGGGGTAGATCTAAAGTGGAATTTTGTCCCGGATTTCTTTACCATTGCAGATGGGCATGTCATGCACTCCTTCCCTCTGCTCTGCCACGAAATGCCCTTTTCATTCCCTTGATTGGAGATGTGGTACCACACCAGAACTAGACCCCCACTGGGAGTGAAGAGGGACAGCATGATATGCATGTCAAATGCGACCAGGGGCTCCAAAAGTAGATATGGCCACTTCTGCAATATCCCTCTCAACATGATCATATGGCCAAGGCAGTTAGTACAAACAAAACCGTTTTCCCCCTCTTCTGAACCAGCAGCAAGCTGCTAATATTCAGAGAGCAAATAATCCCGTGTTATCCACGTGCTCTGCAAAGTTATATTTAATCTATATTGTGTTCTGTGCAAGAGTGCCCACTGAGCCAGCCCCCGGAGCTGTACAGTGTCGCATCAGCTCAGGGCTGACAACAGAAAGAGCTTTGAAATGGAGGCAGGGGAAAAGGACACAGACGACAAGTTATCGCCCCCAACAGTACATGTCCCATTAGCAATAATTCTGACATTAGTATTTTACATGGCGAGAGGGAGGGGAGGTTGATGCAGTGCTGGGGTTAACTTGAACTGCCACTTCTACCTGGGGAAATGGAGAAGAGACACCCCTCAGTGGTCAATCAGGACTGCGTAGAGGCCAGCAGCCTATGTGGATGGGTGGGAGTGGCAGGGGGAGCAACACCCACATTAGTGTTCCATTAGTTGTAATAAGCCTTACGCTGGCTGGCTGGCAAGGCGAGCCCGGCTGCCAACGTTCCATCAAGCAGAAGACAAAGCCATGAAGCCAAGAGAAACTGTTCCCCAAGACTCCAGCACGCAATGATGCTGGGTAGAAAAGGTGAGGCCCAATGATTTTGCATGTCAGTAATGAAATCAGACACCAGGGTAAGTTCTATATACAATGATCTTTTCCATTGCACTCTTGCCATATGTAGTGTGCACGTCAGGCTCCATTCCCCAGTGCAGGTCCATGAAACAGGGGCCTGCTGATCCTGATCTCGCTCACACTGATCTCAGGGCAGTTACTTGAACTTTACACCAAAGCAAGCGACATCAGGGTCAGGTCCTTGGCCTTAAAGGGACACTCCAGCTAGACATCAACTGGCAACTCAAGAGTGTCCCCTAAGTAAACAGGAATAAGCCCTCACTGGCTGCTGGGCTTGCTATGACCTTCAGCAGGAAGGCTACAGCTGGAGCAGGTTTTGCTTTGCAGCTGCAGCCCCTCCGATGACGTGAGTGGCAGTAAAAATGTAAAGGCGCATAAGATATAGCTACCTGCAGCTAAAAAAAAAGCTACATCACCACATGACTGGCTTGACAATCTTGCAGGAAGACACCAGGCCTGGGCACACTGGTGTAGAGGTCTCGACAACGTATGCACCCTGTGCTGAACCGAATGCAATCTACACTGCGACTGCATTGCGGGGAAAGAGGCTACTTACGTAGCCTCCGTACAATAGCAGGGACCTGGGGGCAGTTTATGTATCGGAGCTCATCTCCGGATAGCTTCTCATCCTGGCATTTAGTCTTCTCTCCAAAGAGGTCAAACACCGGAGAACGGTAAGCCCCGCTGTTCTCCAGTGTCAGAAACAAGAAGCTAGCATGCCGAATTTGCCTGTATTTCCTCAAGTTCAGTTCAAACCAATCACAGTGTTCCTTGCTGAAACCAGGGCTGGCTCTCGGACCAGAGGGGACCTGTTCCTAGAATCTGTTGGCTGCACTGAGGCTGCAGAGAGCGCAGGGTATCTGCGGGGTGGGAGAGGGGATCTCTACAGGAAAGGTGTGCCCCTGGGGAGGACACACTTTGAGGCTTTGAAGGAGAGGTGATAGAGAGTGGAAAAGCAGCTTGGCCCATGCCAGGGGTTGGAGAGGTGCCGATGTGCATTGCTTTGGTCAGGCTGTTTTCAAGGAGATCTGAACTTAATGCTCTGTGAAGAGTTTGTTTGCTTCAGGAAACAACCTGAGTAACAGGAGCTGATGAAGGAAGTGAACTCTCCATTTAATGAAAACCTCTGTGTTAGGAATGTACATGGAGAGAGAAGCACAGAAAATGTAGGTCCACAATTGCTTCCTAAACATCTCCCTAAGGGCTCCTGCAGACAGACGCAGCAGCAAAAGCACAATAACCCCATTTACCAGTGTACCCTTTAAAACCAACCCTTGGTATTGCCACAGCATAAATCGACATCTTCCAGTAAAGCCCTCAGGGTCAGGTATTCACAACCCAACCTCTTGGGTGCAGCAGGACCCGCCAGCCATGTTTTGGAATTGCCATTTAAAAAAAAAAAAAAAAAAAAGCGCACAGACTCCGTTTCCAGGCTGCAGAGGCTAGCGGCTAGGCCCGGCTAGTTACCTACGACAACCACTTTGCAGCCAAGGGGAAATCAAACCCTGCTCCCGTTCTAAGGAAATGAAATGCTCCAGCCATTGTAGAGACTGATCTTTCCATTGCTACACTAGTCCAAGAGCTCAGAGGGTTTGGATGGCTTAGAGACAGCATCAACCCTCCCTTCAGACCATTCATATTACAGCACAGGGCTTTGGGAACAAACCTCTGTTGATCACCTGCTGCAAGTTTGGCTTCCAAGCTTCTATTTCAAGATGAATATACATTGGCCCTACCTGCCCCATCCTAGCAATTAAATACGTTCAGCCCAATGCCCTTTCAGACTGGGCTTACTTTTAGACACGAGATTAACAAACCATCCTGCTGGGGTGTTGGCGGCGCCTTTAAAAATCGATGTAAAAAGCTAAATTACAAAAAACAATCACTACAAAGTAGTCCTGGATGGGTCTGTGTGCTGAAGCATACACTGGGACGCTATTTCATTTCCAGCCGTCGCTCTACGAACACTCCCTTCGTTAGCGCTTTCATTCAGACGTGAGTGATGCCTTCCTCTTACGCTAACCAGAAGGAAGAGATTTTTAAGTCAAACCCTGCATCCAGGTCCAAGATCGCTTACTCTAGTCCTTTGGTCATTGACTAACTGTTACAAGCCGCATGAATGAGAGCTATGGTGTCCTGTCCAGCCACGCCTTACCAAAGCATGACCATGACATCGCTTTAAACAGCTTATCGCTGTCTAGAGATCTAGCGCAAAGTAAAGGGAACACGAAAGAGACAGCTCCCTTCCCTCACTAATCAAACCAAGTGGGTAAAACAGATAATGCTTCTTCCTACCTAGCAAGTAGTGGGACCCCCACTTAACTAGCTGCAGAACAAAGGATAGATCCAGCAAGGGAAGAGAAGAGGAACGCAAGTTCATTATAACAACGTGCCTTCCGTTCTCGTCGTCATGATTCAGCATTTGTGTGATCAGTGATTTACAACGAACAGTGAGGTAGCACCGCTCAGCAGGGGCGTAGCTACGGTGGGTGTAAACACAAGACATCCCTTGTAGGCGGGGTGCATTGGGAGTGGGATATGGGGAGGTTAAAGTAGTACAGGCCAGGGGACATCCCTGTCCCATGCCCTTTTTTTTTTTTTTTTTTTTTAGAAAAGGTGTCAAGGAAAGTGGGCTCCTAGTTCAAGAATAAAATAACTACCACAGCAGTTAAGTACTTTGGAGTCCCCAGGCCCCCCCGCAGCCTGCTCCGTGCGTACCTTGTTCCTAGTGCTTTCGATAAACCCCATATCCCTTATACAGAGTCTACAAAGGGAAAAAATAAAAATCACAACTAAACTTAAGTCTGGGATTTAGCACAATCCCCAATTCCTCTCTGAAACCCAAACACACAGACTTGCCTCATCCCACACTACCTAGAATGGACGGAGCCGGAGATAGGGTGTGGCAGGGGGATTTAGGCAGAAAAAAAGCCCAGACGGGGTTTGTAACATGGCTTCCAATAAACGTTGCCATCTAATGCTCATGTGTTTGGCTCCTCAAGCTAGAGAGTTCTCTACCCACTGAGGCCCGGCTTACACACAGCGAGTGTCAGACGGGGCTGTGACGGTCAGCCTGCCAGGGCAGCACACACAAGAGATTCATTCTCCGTGTGCAGTTTCCTGTTCCCTTTTCCCCTTGTTGTCACTGTAATTTTCCAGGTTCTACGGCTCTTAGGGATGAGGGCTCTAACGTGTCACTCACTGGAGTTGCTCTGTTGCCATGAATTAAAGTGCTGAAAAAAAAAAAAAGAACTGGCACCAGAAAAGACTCGGAGATTCTCTTTTTCTGGGCAGAGGGGAGTTTGGAAGGGTAGAGGTACCCGTGGTTGTGAAGCAGTCATCTAGATCCCTGAAAGAGCCCAAGGGTTTCTTCCCTCCCCTTGGTACTCTATAGTCTAGAAGCATGTCCACTTAAAACGGCAGTACCTTGGCACCTGTAGGTATGTCAACTTAATCTGCCAGAAGGATCCCGGTGGAGCGAAGGCACTCCATCCCAACCAGGGGCCGCAAGTCATCTCTGCGGGGCTCCCAGACCCAAGCAATGAGACCCCCAAAGTGGGAACTGCACGTGAAGAGGAGAGGGAAAGGGAATCAGGGTCCTGTCTTTTCCGGCTGTGCACTCACCCTCACTTCTCCTGGACAAATGCCTTTAATGAGAAGGAAGGGAGAGTCGCTGCCATGACCCTGATGAAAACCCAGGGAGCTGCCAAGAGGCGGTACGGCATTGCCGGGGTGGAGCGGGAGAAGGAAAAAGGGTCACTATACCAAGGCATTGGTGGTGTTGGAAATGGGGGGGGTGGCCAGTGCCCAAAGGGACTCATAGGTGCCCACCACAAACCCCGCAAAGCCCAGGACGCTGATCAGGATGTCTTTGGCGATGGCGACGGGGTGGAGGCCGTCGGAGTAATAGGTGGTGATTTCCAGCAGGGGAGGGATGATGAGGGCGAGAGCACTGCTGCTCACCGAGCCCACCAGAGAGATGACGATGTCCAGGCGGGGGATCAGGATTGCCAGCAGGCCTGGGAGGGAGGGAGAGAGAAACACAGGGCTGTTAGTATTGGCACCTGGAGAGAGACCGCTCTCCTCTGAGCAGGTGGGAACAGACAGGCCACCACAGCGTAAGGTGAATGAGGCACCAGGGGTCTGTGTTTGGCCCCGTGGGTTATATCTCTGCCTCTGCCCACCAATCAAAGCAAGCTTTGCTGGAAGCCAGCAGCCTGGGTGTCTCTTCCCACCTTCCTCCTCAAGACTGTTAAAGTGACAACACACGTCTAGGGTACAGAACGACCCAATCCAGGCACAACCTCCCCCGCGCCCGAGGCAGCACGGTCTGTTAGACAGGGCACTCCGGAGCCCTGGGCTTTACTCCTGGCTCTGCCAATTGAGTCACTGTAAGCTGGGAAAGTGAGATTCTCTCTGGGGATAGCACGTGCCCACCCATCTAAAGCGGAGAGAGCTACAGATGACGGGTGCTGGTGTCATTAACCAAAGCAAGCAGTAGCTTTTCAGGGGTTGGTCTTCCTGAATGGCCCCTTGGCGCTCGGTATTTAGAGGCCATTTGGAGCTCCACCTTGCCCCAGCGTGGACACAAGATTGGCTAGGGAGACTGTGACCAGATTTTGGGGGGGGGGGGGGGGGGGGGGGGGGGCCGGGGGGGGGGGGAGGGGGGGGGGGGGGGGGGGGAGAAGGGGGACTCTTCCTCCAGGAGTGCACTACGGTGCCACGGAGAGCCGTCGTGCACAGGGATTCGGCACCATCGCTCCTGGACTCACATATCATTAAATGATGAGCAACGCATGGGGCAGCACCCAGAAATCCCCACCGTGGCAGCTTCGCGCCGGGAATCAGTGAGGTGCACGGTCCCAAGAACTGTGGCCATTATCTTTTCCCAGAAGAACGCCGACACACGGCCATGCCCTCTCCCCTTCAGTCCGGAGAGCACGGGGTCCCCTCGGTGGCCACCAGACCGAGGGGTCTGGTTTGAGCGGGAGTCAGAAGGGTGTCAGGCTCCCAGCTGGCTAGGCCACAGAAAGGCCAGCAGCCTGAAGGATGAGTGCCTCCTTGCAATGGGGAATGCTGCTCTTCAGCAGAGGGTAGGTTCCTTCAGAGCAACAGGACGTGTCAGACAGCAGCGCTGTACAAAGGAATAAGCCACAGATCCCCAAGCCTCATCCGCTGTCTCTGGACTCCCTGGACCAGGCTGGGCATACAGGGGCAAGTTATTTTAGAGTTTAAGCTTAGGCCCCCTCTACTGCCAACGTAACCCTCCCCACCCCCCATGGGTTCTGCTGCCTCTGCGGGAAGGTGGAGGGACGATAGGGGCTGGATCATTAGTGCACAGGGCAGCTTGCGATGGGGGGGGGGGAGGGGTGACCCAGCGCTCTCACCAGTCAAACATTTACACCTTCAAGGGCCCCCGGTGGAACAGAGGCCCACTGGCTAGGGTGAAGCAAGGCACTGATGTGGAAAGCAGAAGGCGCAGCCCACTGGACAGGAGGAGTTCAGATCGCTGTTCGGAAAAGGCATTTTGAAGTGAGAGCCAGTAATGGCACCATGGCAATCGGACTGGGCTACTCACAGAGCCTCAGTTTTATGAGGAGGAGACTCATTTAACTTATTTCTATAGGGCCCATGGTTGTGGCAGTGAGACACCCACTTAGACAGCAGGCGCGTCCCCTGAGAACAAGAGCTAAAACACAGCCAGGCCTTTGGCATCGTGCCCTGGAGGTCTGCTGGACTCTGGCTCCAACAGGCTACAGAGGGAGCCTATAGCTGAGAAAGCGGGCACACACAGGGCCAGACAGCCAGGGTCCCCCAACCAATCTTAACAGCAGTGACAGAAAGCCGAGCTAGGCACTAACAGATAAACAAGCCTTGGGCCAGTCTGGGCCTTTACAAGCCTGCCAAGGCCTTGGACTGCATCTGGCGAGGGGAGGGGAGCCGAGCCAGCACAGAGACCGGGTGGTATGTGCTTACAGCAGGTGAGCAGCTGCGTGCTGCACCCTCTGCACAGGGACACCAAGGCCTTTGTCGTTCTGCGCACAAACGGAGCTTTCCAGCTAGTCCAGAGTCACGTGTCTTTCCCCCCCACCCCCATGCCAAGTAAGGACCCAATTTTCAAAATCAGGGGGTTAAACTCAGATCTACGTGCCCAGCGTCAGGAGCCCACACTTCACATTAGGGTCGGCTGCGTAACAGGTGCTCAGATCGATGGCTGTGGGGACCATAAGAGCAATAAAGAGGATTTTCGAGGGACACTGATCTCTTAGGGCAGAGGAAGGGTTAAATAGGCATGACCTGCTGTAAGGAACACCAGGAAATCCACTGCCTTCGTAGCATTCCAACTGCCAACAAGCACTGGGGTCATTAGCAACCATCAAGGCAATATGGATCAAGAACATGATGCTTTAAAAAGGGAACTTGGCCCGTTAGAGGGGGAATTTTTATACTAGAACCTGAAAGAAAAACAAGCATGTTCCTTAGCCAGGCGTTTTCTCTATTCGCCAACGTGTGTGTGTCTGATATTGTGTTGAAACAGCGGCTCTCTCCTTAATCCCCCATCCAAGTCACAGTCCTGAATTAGTGGAACCATTCTCTTGCTAGGGAAGGTAAGCGTGGTGTCACACGTGGAATGGCAACTTCAACCCTTCCCACTTAAGGGCTTGGATGGTAGTTAGAAACGTGCAGATGTTCGGCACATGTGTCCCATGTTCATGAGGAACCTCCTGACTTGAACAGCTAGCAGTGAAGCTACTTGTGGGATGTTCTCTCAGCCTCCAGCCACATTAGCCTGGGTGTACGGCGCTTCACTTTTTGTAATCTTAAGCACAACGATGAACCTACAACACCGAAGAGAGACGGCCCAGTGGTTAGGGCACTAGCCTGGGACACTAGAGAGCCGAGTACAATCCTCTGTTCCGCCACAGATGTCCCGTGTGACCTTGGGCAAGTCACTTAGCTTTATAATGCCTCTGCTTCCCATCCATAAAATGGCAATACCACCACTTCGCTACCTCACAGGCCTGTTGTGAAGACTGAGGCACTCCAACACTACAGTAGTGGGGCCGGATAAGTACCACAGACAGCAGTTCAATAAAATACAGCAATTTAAAAAAAAAACTGCTGTAAGGGCCAAAGCCCCAGACAGCCAACGTATTAGGAAAGGAAAAGACAAGGTGGGTAGCTCTCCAGCCCTCTTCAGCTCTGGTGCTCAGTGGCATTGTTAAGGCTTTTCAGTTACACAAAATCCTAAGAAGGAAGGCAACCGGATTCTGCACAACAAAAAGATTCTCGGCAATGAAAGTAGGGCACTTCAAAGCATAATCACCACAGAGAAAAGGAAATTGGTTGATTGCTTTGAAAACACAGCCTGTCAAAAAAACCACTGCCTGCTACACACTCATGGGGGTGGGGAAGGTCCAACTCCTCGAGCCCAGGATATAGAAAAAACAAACACTGCATTTTGACCCATTATTTGTTTTAATATGGGTCACCAGAAAACGGATCTCTTGTGCAACGGCACAAGAAACGTGGCTTGGAAAGAAACGTGGCTCTGTTCAGCTTGCATCACAACGCCCCCGACACCAAGGTCTCCAGTCCAGGGGTCATTCTGCCAATACAGCTGCGGTGTGAGGGGCAGCAGGGTAAGATGCCAGCTCACCTCTATTACAGCCACGGGAGCCGAAGGTTCTGACCGCCTGGGAGTCTGCATCTCGTTCGGTGGCTACGCTGCCCCGTGACACTCGGAAAGCCAAGTACAGCGCCGCCGCTGCAGGCAACTCGCTTAGGTGAGCGCCGGCGACAGAGCTTTCTAATCGTGTCACAAGATCAGGGCCTTGAAAGCAACAGCTCAGTGGTTTGAGCATTGGCCTGCTAAACCCAGGGTTGTGAGTTCAATCCTTGAGGAGGCCATTTAGGGATCTGGGGCAAAAAATTGGTCCTGCTAGTGAAGGCAGGGGACTGGACTCGATGACCTTTCAAGGTCTCTTCCAGTTCTATGAGATAGGTATATCTCCATATATTATTATATTATTATTTATTATAACAGCACGGGCAAGCCTGGCTGGTTAGCTAAAGACTGGCCACGGTGATACCTCAGGGAGGGCCGAGGGGTTGCAACAGAAATCTGTTCTCTGTCGAGTTTTGCTGGAATTAAACACCATGTGTCACAACACAGGCAGCAACTCCTGAGTTAAGGCCAACTTGTCTTTCCGTGGCCGCGCCATGCTGACAGTGCAGGACCTTCTTTAGCGTAGGGTTTTGCAGATGTGTGCTGCCGTCAGTCTCCGAGTAAGGTTACAGCAGCATGAGACCAACCGGATGCAGAGCTCACGCCGCCCCTTTCCACTGTAAAGGTGACCTGAGGGAAAAAACCAATCCGGTGTGTGCTCTTGCCTGTCTTTGGAGCATATGAAAAAGGGGCGGGGAAGTAGTTTTAGAGTTTGTCTATCCCTTATAGCACTGAGCTGCGGGGGCACTTAGTAAAGGCGCTACCTATGTGGACAGGAGAGCGTCTCCCGTCAGCGTGGGTCCTCCACCTCCCCGAGAGCCGGTAGCTATGGGCACAGGAGAAGCCCTCCCGGCGATATAGCGAACTTCTGGTGTAGACAGTGCGTCACTCAGGGGTGTGGAAAATTTTCCACACCCCTGAGCAATGCAGTTATACCAACATACATCTGTAGTGTAGCCCGGGGATTGGTGTCAAGTCCGGTCTTCCCTGTTCTGCTGCAAGTCTCCCTGGAAAGACCAGGAGCACCGGAGCTGAAAGTTGTCTCATCAGACTGATCTGAGGCACAGAGGACTATGGCTCTTATGGTTTGGAGGTTTGGAGCAAGTAGCCACAACCGACTCCACCTGCTGGAAGAAGCAGAGTAGGCACCAGGGTTCTGGCACATTACGGTGCTTTCCTCAATGAGGCGACACGTCTTTTTGCATGGCAGGTGGCAGGAGCCAGCCCGCCAGAAGCATGCAGTACCTAGCAAAGGAGACCACACATTCACTGATTAAGCAGCACCGAGGATAGGAGAGATGATCACTATCAAGCCAGCCAGCAGCTCACCCTATGAGTGCTGGAGTGAGAGATTCCTGCTACAACCTGTTCGTAATGCAGCATCCTCCAACGCCAATAGGGGGCACCTTTGAGCAATTCATGAACTTGTAGCATTCCTGTAACTTTTCCTATATTACTACAC
Source organism: Platysternon megacephalum (assembly GCA_003942145.1). Classification (NCBI taxonomy): domain Eukaryota; kingdom Metazoa; phylum Chordata; order Testudines; family Platysternidae; genus Platysternon; species Platysternon megacephalum. Next base: position 4,172,011 of record QXTE01000051.1, read on the forward strand.
AGCTCTGTCCGTCTGGAGTCCTGTAGTTTGCTCTAGACAAACATCTGGGCATTGAACTTTAGTGTCATCTGCTCATCTACAGCTAGTAAATTAGCCTCTGTAAGCAGGTTGCTGCTTGCATAAGATAGCCACAGATGATTGCCCTCAGTTACAGGGTGTAGTTCCCACTGAAGTCAACAGGAATTGTAGCCACATAATCGATGGCAGATGCAGCCTCTCAGAATTTACACAGTCCTTTTCACCTCAAGGCGAACCACCTTGTCAGGAAGGTTGGTTAGCGTCAAAGGCAAGATTAGAACTCAGGTCTTTGGCTCCCAGGCCTCAGAAGCAGGCTCAGCAAGTGGCCCAAACACTACACCGGACAGAGTGATCGTATTGAGATACTGGCCACTACGTAGAAGCAGATATTTCACTGGCACTGAGCCCCTTCCAGGAACAGGCGTCCATCGGGCCACGGCAACGGAGCGAAGGAAGCCTGGATCACTTACAAAGCTCCATAAGGAAAGAGGCTTCACCTCTTGACAAAAGCTCCCAACTCCAATGGGGCAGTTTAAGGAGGGGGCTGCCCTGTTCCACTGCTTAACTCAAGTACGGCGCTTGCTCAGTTCTGGCTCAAGTTACGGGTGTGAGCGGGATGAGGGGGAGGGATGCTGAGGGATAACAGGAGCCACACACTTTTGCACCTCATTTTCCTCTCTCACCTCTCCCTCCCCCTTCCCCCAGTCAAAATAATCCCCCCCGTCTCCTGGCTCCAAAGGGCACAACCCTACAGAGACAACTCGCAGGACAAGCAGAGTAACCGGCTGCAAAATGTGCCATCGTGAGCCCCCTACAACTCCTTCGATTGCAGTGGCTCAAAGTAACAAGATTAAAGCCCCACTGAAAACAAGCAGCAGAAGTAAATCACCAGCTGCAGTTCCCTCAGCCTCAGGGGACAACCGTTGTGCTTTCCACGGATATTAATGCAAAGGGCTTTTAACTGTGTAGGTTTTGAAGTGCTAAGCTAAACCAAATCCAAACTGCGCCCTCTCCTGTGACGCAGGCTTGGTCCAAGGCCGTGAGATCATTCCAATTAATATTCATGCAAACCACGTACTGGCTTTTATCCTCTCTGAGAACTCGCGCGATCTCACACTCATTCCGCTCCGCTCCGAGTGCACAAACGCAGCAGGAATATGCACGACAAAGGAATCCATGCCCGGCCCCTTAGCACCTCTGGGACGATCCTTTAACCCTAGGTTCTTTCCCAGCCTCTTGACGTATCCGTTCGGTTCCAGCCTTGGATTCACTCCAGCCTATTCCACTTAGCTGCTTGAAACCGTCAACTCTGGGTGTCTCTCGGACCTGGAGAGTCCGCATCATGCTGCACTACAAGAGCAGTAATGGTGGGGATGCATCCCCTGGCACTGGGGGAGTGCTCTGCCGAGAATCTCTGTTCTAGCACTGTCTCCTGTAGTAAAGAGCCCCGCAGTACAGGAAGGCAGAAGGGTCTGTTTTTTGTGCACACACCCACCTTATTTCATCTATTCTGTCCCACTCTGGCACTCCAGATGCTGGCAAATTCCTGTCCTCTTATCCTTCTGAATGACAGTTCTAATCTTTCCAGTATTATCCGTAGTTCAAAGCAGAGCGGAGAACACCACACCTGCCTTGCTCTCTTTTTAATTCCATCTTCTGCTAGCTACATCTTTTCAAACTCAGGGAGGAAGGAATAAGTCACTAGAGAATAAAAAAGCCCCCACACTTCTTAGCCGAGTGGACAATAGGTCTAAGGCAGGGGTTCTCAAACTGGGGGTTGGGACCCCTCAGGGGGTCGCAAGGTTATTATGTGGGGGGTCACGAGCTATCAGCCTCCACCCCAAACCCCGCTTTGCCTCCAGCATTTGTAGTAGTGTTAAATATTTTTAAAATGTTTTTAATGTATAAGGGGGGGATGGAGATGCAGAGTTTTGCTTTCAAAACAGAGTCCACCGAATGCCAAAGAAAGAGGCCTGGTGAAGTAGGTCAGTTATATATGAAAGTGTGGTTGGCCGATTTCTCCCTATCTTGCCCCCTCCCATCCAGCTACTGTATTAGCCAGCAACGTCTGAGCCACTGGAGGAAGTTGCCTGTTTGTGAGCTGCTCCCAAGCCTTAAAGCAAGGAAGAGCAGCGAGAAACTGCCTGCAGAGCGTGTAACTGTCAAATGCCAACGTACACGAGCCCTACACAGGCGGACAGGGAAGGCACTGCAGCCTGTACTCCGTGCACCAGGAGGTTTGCCCCACGCTTTGCATTCTGAAAGGGATTTCATCGCCCAACGGCCGGCACTTTGGGAATGAGGCCCTGATATGTGACCTAACAAGGGCAAGCGTTCTGCAGGTTTCCCCATGTGCTGCTCCAAACACACAGACCACCTGCAGCTCCTACTGCAGGGCCAAGCATGACAGCCTCTGACTAGAGCCAGGGAAGGGATAGATGCTGGGCAAGTCCTAACCAGCAATGCCTCTGATCCCAGTCCACGGGCTCTCCTGGGCAGAGTCTAACAATCGTGCCGAGGGGCGTCAGACTGCGTGGAGGAGGCGAGCGTCCAGTAAGCAACGGGGGAGATTCAAGGATACGCTGCCAATACTTTCACAAGGGTCCCCACACCGCTGGCAGCCCGTCCCCTCCTTAGAAGGCAAGCAAACCGAACGGGTTTGGCTCCTACTCACATGTCACGCAGACGAGGCACGTCCTCAGGAGCAGGTTGACCCACAGCGCCCAGCGCTCTGGCACCTGGGAAACAGCCCCGGGCACAACGATTTCCGCAGGGACGTAGAACTGCAGCGCGTAGGTGAAGAAGATCCCAATGGAGTAAAGCAGCTTGACAGATTGGTACATCCTGCAAAGGGAACAGGGAGAAATCCAGTCACCTCCACTCACACCCCAGCTCCCTCAGGGGCAGATTTAAGACACAGCCAAATAAAAATAACTCTGCGACAAGAGTGAATTTAGAAGGGAAAGAGCTGGGCTTAATTCCTGTGTCTGTGAAGCCTGCCCCACGATGCCTGGTTAAGGGGTAAGCGAGCATCCCATTCCCGAACCAGGGCAGCTCATGCCCTAAGCCCACAGCTGAAAGGCATTTGCTCTGGCCAGATGGCTCTGTATCCACGAGGAGAGAGATCTCAGTGGTGCCCTAGGAGTCGACAGGACCGGAGTTATCGACGACGAGTGTTTCGAGCACTCTGACCCCACCCCGACCATCGGGAAAGTACGAAGGGCTAGATTGACACAGGTATTTAGGTGCTTAAAGCTGCAGCTGGGTGCCTGGAGGAATTTACTCCCTGCCATTGAAAACAATGGGAGTTGGGCGCCTAACCTACTTTGGATGTTTGGAAATCCCACTAGATGCCTCGTTGCATCTCTGGGCCCCTAAATACCTTTGGCTTCTGTGGAAGCTCCTCAGACCACATGTTCAGCCCCCTACGAGTCTTCTCCCACTGCTCAGAAAGGGGGACATTTCATACCCTAGTCAGGGTGGGTCGTGGGGGCCAGGGATTTGAACTTGTGAGCTCATGCACACGCAGCATGACACCGTCCACCAAGCTCCTGCCGACTGGAGTCCGAAGGCCTTCGCTCAGCTACAGAACGGGCATTGTCCCGGCAGTGCAAGCTCCCCGACCACCTTCCCCAGCCGGACCGGCAGGGGCCACCTTTAAGGAATGCAGGGAGGCTAATCCTTATGAGGGCACTAACCACTGGGGCATCTGGCCACCCATCCACCAGGAAATGGGCAGAGACCACAGGTCGCCTCACTGAGGAGCCGGCTGATCAGACGTCAGTTACCACCAGCAACCTGCGCTGGCTGTGAGCCAGTGAGCTAGAATGACAGAAGTTGTCTCTTATTACCTGTTCCCTGGGCTCTCTCTCATCCCTACCTTTGGCAGCAAAATTTGGGTTCTTTGCTGGAGGAAGAAAAAGCTACTTTTCGCCTCGCTCTGCAGCGAGCCCGATTTTACTCTGTCTTAAAATAAAAAGATCAAGGCTACCATCAAGCGGTTTATCAGCTTTCGACATGAATATTTCACAGTTTTTGATTACTGCCTTTCCCCGCAGCTAGGGGGAAGGACTGCACTGCCAGGATTAGCACGGGCCTAGGAAGTTAAACGCAATGCAGACGTCACCACCGCCTGCACTTTAACCTGCTCGATTAAAAAAAACAAAACAAAAACCAGACTATTTTTGGAGCTTGGCGCAGAGGGTTTGGGGGAAGGGACTGTTAAAATAGCAGTGCTGGGCGGGTTGTGTGTCCTGGTAGAGACCCTAGCTAAGTCCTCAAGTCAGCTGGGGTCTCGCTAAGAACTCATTCTACAGTGACAGACACCAGCGATACAAAAGGAAGGAGTTTGTCTTCTCTGCGTGAGAACGACCCCGATCTCGGACCAAGGCTGGCTAGGGGATACCCATTTCTGTGCAATGTCAAGGGATCCATGGGCAAGAGAACCGGCCTTTTCGAAAAGTGTGTTGTATTACCTGGGCCAACCAGCTGGCTAGATCCCAGCATTGCATGTGCCAATCTAGATCAGGCTTCCAGGTGGTATGCGTGTGTGCGCGCGCCTGTCTGGAGAAATAAGAACAGGCATGGGGGAGCAGAGATAGACAGCACTTGTGCGGCACGGGGGGGAAGACAAATGGAAGCTGGAGACTCAAAAACTCCAGCTAAGGCAGGAGGGGCTAGCCACCTTTTTACAATCCTTTAGCTTCTACAGGCTGGAGGTGCTGCCCCTTAGTAATCATACAAGGTACCAAAGCAAAGTATGCTGAGAAACTGCAACTCTATGAAGTCAGGTTTGGTGCACAGGGGGGGACCTGAACACATTCTTATGGGCAAGAGGCTCTTGAGCACTGGAACCCACCAGTGAGGGATTCAAATGTAGGAGTCAGGCAGTTGGGGTGAGGGGAAGAGAACCTCCCGATCAACGGGGCATAGAACAGCTCGCAAGCATGAGGATGAAGCACTTTGCAGTTCTAACCTAGACACACTTAAAGTAGCCAACGAAAATCACGCTCTTCCCTTTGGGAATCAGTTTCAAGCAGTGCTGCTTCTCTGCTCCACACACAGCCTGATGGGGGTTGTGGTGAAATGACCCTACTGCTTTGGCTTGGGAAGATCAACTCAATGGTGGCAGTGCCGGGAGAACAACTACACCCTGGCTGAAGTAGTGATGGGGAGAAGGCGAGGTACAAAGCACAAGCTATAGACAGGAGCTATTTGCTGCAGAGATTGGAACAGATCTCCCTTAGGTTATTCCTATGGCAATATGCCTGGAATATCTTTTATAAATTCTCTAGCCCGGGGGTCGGCAACCTTTCAGAAGTGGGGTGCCGAGTCTTCATTTATTCACTCTCATTTAAGGTTTCGCGTGCCAGTATCCTTTTTAGAAGGTCTCTTTCTATAAGTCTATAATATATAACTAAACTATTGTTGTATGTAAAGTAAATAAGGTTTTTAAAATGTTGAAGAAACTTCATTTAAAGTTAAATTAAAACGCAGAGCCCCCCGGCCCGGTGGCCAGGACCCGGGCAGTGTGAGTGCCGCTGAAAATCAGCTTGAGTGCCGCCTTCGGCACACGTGCCATAGGTGTCCTACCCCTGCTCTAGTCCCTTGATGCAGTCTTCAGATAGCGAGTAACTCAGGAATTGGGACTACATGGCCCACTGGGGCTTTACAGGACATACTAGCTACTGAAAATGCCCACACTTATCAAGGCAGCCTAATGTACAAAAAGCCACAGGCAACGTTTTCACATTGGTGAGAGTCCAATTTAAGGGTGTAAATACGCTGATGCCTGTGCAAGTTGGGGCTTGGGGCATAAGCCACATCCGGGTATGGGGGTGAGTTTCTGAACATCTGACCGTAAGTCACTCGTTCCTGCGTTTGGTTAGATTCCTACCATGTCACACTAAGTGACCACCAAAGCTGGGAAAAGGCGACAGAGCACTAGCTCCTAAAGCAAGAAGTTTGTATCAATGCAATGCACGTCTTCAAAGATCCAGGGCAGGGCCAGCCCAGGAGTCCGTGCAGGCCACAAGGAGTCGGCAACTTCGCCCCTGCTCCCCTAGGTGAGGGGCAAAGCACAACAGAAGCCTGAGTGCAGGAAGAGAGCCAGGAGGGAGCCTTTGGGGCTAGCCACCACTCAGCCCTCACCCACAGCAAAGATGGCCCCACTCAGGGATGATAAAGAAGAGGGAGCCCTGCAGATGAGTGGTGCAGTCGCTGCACTCTGAGGAGTGGACATGTCCACCTTCAAGGCCATGCTCCAAAAGCTCTCCCTGAGGCTGTCGTCCACACCAGCCCCCACCAAGGGTGCCGTCACAGTGTCACAACAGCTCAGCTTTCATTCTGCACAGTTTGACCGCCACGGCCATAAACCCCTGGAAATGAAGGAACAATGCAAAGCCCACAACTGCCGCAAACCTGGCATTGCTGCTCAGCATCCCACTAATGCTGCGGTTACACAGACTTACATTCCTCCATTGATGTAGTCCACCAACTTATGGGGAATAAACCATTCTGCGTATGAACAGCAGGCTGGGACACATGCTCCATGGACAGACGTTCATCAGCCACCTTAACTCAGCATTTCCACACTTAACAGAAAAGGTTTTTATCCTAATTTAGGATCCTGAGTTTGTTTTTTGTAACACTTCCAAGTTATCGATACTTATTTACAACTTGATCCAAGTGTTCTGTCTGGAAATTTCATTAATGTCTGCACAGTGCTATGAAAATATTAAGTGCTCTGCTTGCAAGGTGTAGAGGAGTCCATTTCCCCAGAGACTGTACTGTCCACCTCCACAAAAACCCACTCGGTGGTGATCCCTCGAGGTCAAGGATGATCTCTTTCACAGGTTTTATTTTTCATGGGATGGGGCAATTGCCCTTTAAGGGGAAAAGAAAGCAATGTTCCTTTAAGGATGAGGCATGCTGGGAGTTTTCTGCAAGCTATAAAGCCCAATCTTTGAGAGGGCTCAATCTGATGCAGACTCCAAGGCCCCGCAGGGGACTGGGACATAGTTCAGAAACTGGATTTTCTGCCCAACGTTTTTGGTCATTTTGGTCTATAATAAAACCAAAGTTTATTAGAAGCTGCAAACAGCCTGAAGTGTGTCCAGAAGACACTGCACCACTCTTACTTCCTGTTCTACTGGCTGGCAGAGGAAAAGCTGCTTCTTTTTTTCACCTCCTCAAACCCGCCACCGCAGAGTTTGGAAAAAGCCACTGATGTTTTAAAAAGTGGATGATGCTGCAAAGAGGAAGGATGGTCTTGTGGTTAAGGCACTGTGGAGAGCTGGGTTAAATTCTTAGCTCTGAGATTCCTTGTGTGACTTTGGGCAAGTTACTTTGTTCCTCTGCCCTTCAGTTCACCATCTGTAAAAAATGGGGATAGTAATATTTCCTCTCTCCTACCCTTTGTCTTGCCTGTTTAGACTGTAAACTCTCTGGGGTGAAGACCGTCTTACTATGTGTTTCTACACAGTAAGGGATTCTGATCTCAGCTGGGACCTCTAGGCGCTACCATAATACAGAAGCATTTTTGTAAGTCTCTCCTGAACCTCTCTGAGCGGCAATTTCTAAATAAGCACCACACGTGCACACGTTCTGGTAACAAGGCAAGCACTGCAGCAGGACCTGCTTCACGCTGTAACTCTTCGCCGTGCATCAGAAAGGTAGGACTGTTATTTAAAAATAAAAACAAAGCAATAATAAAAGCCGTTTGGTGATGTCAAGATCTTGAAAGCCAAAGCAGGTTCTGCAGACAGTTAGTTGAGAGCCCTGGCTGTGTTCTCTATTTATACGGCCATTAAATATTAAAGGTAAACATCGGGAAAGCCGTAAAACGTACGAGTTTTACTGTAACCTTTTTCACTCATGGGTAAGGAATGGTAAGTCGGGTCACATGACAAGTCAAGACACTTTCCACTACAGGAAAGGATAGGGCTAGGAGAGAACAAGCCAAGATTAAGCGCTGCTGTCTGCTTCATAAGCCACCTTGGGACACGCAGGGTTCCAGGCCAATGAAGGCAAAGACACGGCACACTTTTAAACTTCCAATTGTTTCCCAGACCTCTCTTGCCAATAGCACCCTGGCTCATCCCCTTGGGCAAACATTCTCTCTCCATCGGCCACAAAACACCCTGGAGACCTCAGTCTCGAGAGACCGCTTCTCGGTGTAGCCATTCCACTACAGATCAGCGCACAAGAGCAGTGTCACAGCTTCTGTACGAGGCACACCCATTCTCACCCATGGCCAGCGAGTGGAAAGATGGCAAAGAGGCAGCCACAGAGCCACACAGAGAGCTTTCCTCATGGGCTGGTGTTCACACGGTTCCCCATTTCACCAGGCAAGGAGAAGAGACCCAGCTTCAATTCCCTGCTCTGCCAGGCTCCCTGTGTGACACTAGACAAGCCCGTGCCTCAGTTTCCCCTCTGTGCAATGTGGATAACAGCCCGGCCCTACGTCCCAGGGGAGTTGTGCGGTACTCAGATGCCGTGGTAATGGGGGACACAGAAGTATTAAGACAGGAGAAATGCCATCCATTGTTCTCCAGGGCTGCACTGTATTTCACAGAACCACTGCTTCCGATAGACAGGCTAGTCAGGCTGAGCGTAGCTCACAGATTTCTAAAGCATTCTTCCGGAGAGACTCAGCAGCACCTGAGACTCAACGTCTCTCTTACGTAGAGAAACACAGCGAGCGCTGGGAGTAGGACACGTAGCCAGTCTGTCCTCCCAATGCGACAGGCTTTTTTTGGTTGTTTTTTTTAAACAAAGGGCAGTGAACAGCTTGTCCAGTTGGAGCTACCAAAGAGGACATGAGCAAGTGAAACATAACACGTTGGACCATGACCAGGGCGCCCAGAATAAGAGGCAAGACAGATGCCATGGACTCTTCAAGCCCCTGGACACCCAGCGGCTTGGCTGTGTCTCCCCTGGGGGGAGGGGGATGTGCCATCTTTCCAAGCCATCCTAGGGCACTGGTTCAACACCAGCTTGGTCGAGGACTAGGTAGTGACCCAACATCCCTTCCAAGATGACCCATGTCTGAAACTTACTCAAAGTGTTTGAGGAGAGAGAGGAGGCAAATCAGATTCTTGTCTGTTACTTCTGCCCATTGTTCAAAGTACTGTACGTGAGCAGAGCGCACCCCTTAGAATCAGAGGCCTTCCAGTGAGCGGTTACAAGGCACGGCAGCCCGCTGGGGAGGAAGGGACTCATGATTTGTCCCATTCTGAGAAGCTCGTGGCTTTCCCAACACCTAAACCGGGGCAGGTTGGAGAAACAGAGCACACTGGGCAAGTCCTTACATCTGAGCATCTTACTGTATCGACGGCACGTCGCCCCCTGTCAAAGCATATGGTTTTCCACCATTTCTTGTTGTGATGCCAGGGGAGTCGGGGAAGGAGGACCAGAGCTGAGCTGACACGAGGAGGAGGAGAGATGTTTCACTTTTAGAGACCAGAAATTGGAGTCACTCTGCAGCCTAGTAAAAGGTCGTCCTCCCAGGAAGAGGGGCCCACTTAAATCCCCCCCTAAAACCACCTTCCTGAGCGGCGGAGGAACATCAGGAAGTCGAGACAAAAAGGGAGTTACACAACATGCCTTCTCCTGGACTTAGGCTGGCAAATGTTACACCTCAGGGTATGTCTACACTACCCGCTGGATCGGCAGGCAGCGATCGCTCCAGCGGGGATCGATCCATCACGTCTAGACTGGATCCTCAGAGTCCTTTGAAACCTGCCTCTTACAAAAAAGAGACGGCAGCTCTGTAGCTGGAGGGTTTAGATTGGAGCAGATGCTAGCACCTTTGTCTGGGCCCGCTGGGGGCCAAGCAAATTTGTTTTTAATCTCATTCTCTATGACAAGGCTAGGGTGTGAAAAACTGGGACGGGGGTAATGGTTGCCTATATAAGACAAAGCCCCTAATATCGAGACGTCTGGTCACCCTAAACAAGGCACTCCCCAATATCAGCCTATTAGAAATTTAATCTAAATAAAAACTGGCTATTTGGTAAAGCGTGAGGCTGCCTATTGACACCCGTCAGAATGCCACACGCAAGCCATTCCTGCAAGCACCCTGCTTGAATTGTAGCTATGTGTTGCCTTTGATTAATGAATGAAGTGTGGTGTTGGACTGAAACGCACAATGCAAGCCCAGTAAAAACACCCCCAAAGTGCTTTAAACCCCATTACTTCTCACAGGAAAGACAGGGAAACTAAGGCAGCAAAATTAAATGATTTACCCAAGGCCAAAAGAGAGCCCTGTTCACAACCTGTCTCCCACTCACACCTTTCCCGGTAACCTACAGGTCAGTCACCCCGCAGACACTGAATCACTCTCATTGGCTACCAACCACCAGCTCCCTAATGAAGGAGTTTTATATATATCTATATAACTCTGGGGCAGTCTGGTCCAAAGGGGTAGAGAGAGAGATCTATCTTTGCAGCAGGATTGGTGCCTGATAGCCACCCCCCTCTGTATTGCGTGTGATGAATCAGAAACCCCAGCAAGGTTTCCACTTACAAAGGAAGACTCACAGCAGAGAGGAACAGTATCCCAAGGAAAGGGGCAGAAGCAGCACTTAACCAGTACCAGACTGGAGCCCGGAGGGAAAAGCTCTGCAATCTAAGCACCCACTCTGGAGCTATAGGTTCAAGACCCACCAGAACCAAGCTTAGTCCTTATACAGATGCAATTTAGTGCCTGTCTTTTGGAGACCACCTGTATATTAAAGCTCCTATGGCACTTTTCAGAATGGAAGAGGTTTACCTTGGTGACTTTGGCCAAAACTTGCCCCTTCCCTTCCTGATATGCTACACACCACACCTGGCACTGCCTGCATGTCACTGATGCATGTCACAGCTTATGGCTCCTTTGGGATAGAAAGTGCTGTGTTCATATTAACCCTCCCTCCCCTGCACCCCTGCGTGATGGAAACAAGTCACAGGCGCCATGATAGTAGAATGTCTGTGCTACTCTTACGAGTACGGTGGAGAGACCAGGACAGTCAGAGCCAAATCTCTTCAGAAATTTGAGAGACTTTCACTTTCGCTCTCCTGCCACAGAGGAAGTGACAGCAGACATGGGACAGGGCAAAGGCTGCAGGGCCACACACACGTGTCAGTCAGACCACAGGCCAAGTGGTATCCTGACATGCCCCTCTGGACAGCAGGCAAGTGTAGTCAAGCTACACTCATCCCCCCAGAAGAAGAGCTATTACATCCACCGATTCCCTTTCTGCATCATGTGACTTGCGAGCTCCCCACACGCAGAACGTAAGAACGGCCACACTGGGTCAGACCAATGGTCCACCTAGCCCAGGATCCTGCCTTCCAAGTAGCTGGTGCTAGAGAGGCAACGAACAGAAAAGGGGCAATTTATCGAGTGATCCGGCCCGTTGTACAGTGCCAGCTCCTGGCAGTTAGAAGTTTTGGGACACCCAGAACATGGGGCTGCATCCCTGGCCAGCTTGGCTAATAGCCACTGATGGACCTATCCTCCATGAACTCCTCTCATTCTTTTTTCCTTTCTTAAGCTATATTTTGGCCATCACAACATCCTCTGGCAATGAGTTCCACAGGCTGTCTGTGCGCTGTGGGAAGAAGTACTTCCTGATGTTAGTTTTAAACTGCTGCCTATTAATGTCAGCTGGTGACCCCTAGTTCGTGTGTTACGGGAAGTGGTAAATAGCATCGACTGGAGACTCACCAGCAGTCGGGCAGGTTGAGAGTAATGCTGGCCTGGATGCCGGCTCCAAATCGCAGATATCCCAAGGTCCCCAGGCTGATGTACAAGAGGGTGACTATGGCCATTCCCACATACAGGATCATTGGGAACTGCCGGGGATTCTTCATTTTATTTTCCAGGGGGAGCACCTGGGAGGAGGAGGAGGAAAAAACAAACTGAATTCAATTTCCCTACCCTTCACCTCCATGGGTTCGGAGTCTAGCGCGCCACCTCTGAGCCAGCATCTTCCTGGACGGGGCTGGCTCAGGAAGACTCTTTGGGTCTGTGCCCCATAGTCAGAGGAGACCCTAAGCAGCAGTGAGGAGCAGCCATGGCACACAGCTGACTGTTGCGGTTTAGCCATTTGCCAACAGTGCAGGAGCTGGACAGGACGAGATGCTCCCTGGATCACAGAGAACCTCCCCCACCTATGTCATGTTGCAACAAGACCCAAGGAAAAGGAGCAGGGAATCATGTGACTGCAGAGACTAACCAAGTCACTCCACTGCAGAGGAGTTAAGCAGGTGGGAAGGTAACAGTAGGGTGAATGCAGGCCCAGGGGTGGATTACAGGGTCTAAGACTCTGGTATGAGGTATCCAGGCTCCTAGGAATCATATGGTGAAATCCTAATGGGGTCAGCTCATCCCTTCAACCTTTCAAAAGAAGAGGAGAGAGCCACACAATGTACCGTAGCACCGAAAGCCCTGCCGCTATCTCCTCTGTGCGGTTAGACACCCATGCCATTTTTCCTCCTCTTAAATCCTGCTCTTGGGCAAGATTTCCCCTGTTGCGTGCTGCATCAGCTGGTCGCCACACTCCACTCCAGAGGGGGAGCATCATCACCGTCCCCCTGTCCAACCCAGTCTCCCTGCACTGCTGGCTCTCAGAGAACTACTGGCTGGGATTGCTGGGGGTGGGGAAGAATTCTATCGCATGGGTGGGACTAGTCTATACCGGGATGATAAAGTTATACTTTAGTTTGTCCTACATCTAGAACTGTTAACTGGCTTCACTACCTCTGTGAATCCTGTAGGTTTCCATTCCCCCCTTCACAATAAACGGTTTCAAGAGACCCCCCCTTAGTAGATAAAAGGAACCACCCCCTCCCATTCTTCCTCATTCCTTAAGACTAACTAGCTTTACCATGTCATCTCCTGCTGAAAGTACCAGCGCTGCATCCCTGTAAGTCAGTGTTTCCCAAACTTGGGACGCCGCTTGTGTAGGGAAAGCCCCTGGCAGGCCGGGTCGGTTTGTTTACCTGCCGTGTCTGCAGGTTCGGCCGATCGCGGCTCCCAGTGGCTGCGGTTCGCTGCTCCAGGCCAATGGGAGCTGCGGGAAGCGGCGGCCAGTACGTCCCTCGGCCCGCACCGCTTCCAGCAGCTCCCATTGGCCTGGAGCAGTGAACTGCGGCCAGTGGGAGCCGCGATCGGCCGGACCTGCGGATGGGGCAGGTAAACTAACCGGCCCAGCCCGCCAGGGGCTTTCCCTACACAAGCGGCGTCCCAAGTTTGAAAAACACTGCTGTAAGTTATACATGAACTTCACTCAGGATGTACCAGAATGCCATTAAACTCATGTACTCTCCTCTGTACAGCCCTGTCTGCTATTCTCATGCTTCGGCCACAGGTAATGTAGCTGCTAAAGGAGTTGTGTAGGAGTTAGCAGGTGTCAGGTTTTATTTACAGGAAGCTACTATGCCTTCCCTACTTTGTAAACACAGAGCTGATAGCATTCCCCAATCATTTCAACCAGAAGGTGATGGATTAGCAAAAACACAGGTTTAAGCTATTTCAACTTTTCCATGAAATACTGAAAAACAATGAAGCAGCAATGCCTCATAGGAATTGTAGTTTGGGTGCCTTATGCTCCCATTCTCCTCAAAGGGCTGGGCTTGCTAGCCGGACTACATCTCCCATGATGTTTCCTCCCCTTTTGGAGAAGGGAATTCATTATAGGAGTCACTAACTTTATGCAAAGAAAAGTCCAGCCAGTGCGCCCATCCTATACAAGAGAACGGGAGAATAGAGCCCCCCAAATTGCACCATTTTGAATTGAAATATTTCAGGTTTTGTGCATTTGGTTTTCAACAACATATCAAAGTTTTCCATGGAAATCAGACACTTTTTGATCAATTTCATTCCACTGAAAATGCAATTTTTTGTAAACTGCTGAGACAAACAATTTTCAAGAAGCCCCAGTAACCAAGAGTAACAGGAAAGACAAAAGACAGTACTTTTCTGGGAGCATGGCAGGAGTGCGTTGTGAAGTTTGCAGCATGTTGCTTTACCTCTACTCAAGACTATGGTCACTGTGCTTAAGAACGGCCATACGGGGTCAGATCAATGGTCCATCTAGCCCAGTACCCTATCCGTGACAGTGGACAGTGCCAGACGGTTATGGCAGTTGGTTAAGGAGAACCCAGAGCATGGGATTGTGTCCCTGACCATCTTGGCTAATAGCCATTGATGGATCTATCCTCCATGAACTTACCCAATTCTTCTTTGAACTCTTTATACTTTTGGCCTTTACAACATCCCTCGGCAAAGAGTTCCACAGGTTGACAATACATTGTGTGAAGTAGTACATCCTTATGTTTGTTTTAAACCTGCTGCCTATTAATTTCATCGGGTGACCCTTAGTTCTTGTGTTATGTGAAAGGTTAAATAACACTCCCTTGTTCACTTTCTCCACACCAGTCATGCTTTTATAGACTTCTGTCATATCCTCCTCCCCCTTACTTGTCTATTTTCTTAGCTGTTGTCAGTCCTTTTTAATCTTTCCTCATATGGAAGCTGTTCCATACTCCTAATCATTTTCATTGCCCCTTCTCTGCATCCTTTCCAATTCGAATAGATCTTTTTTGATATGGGGCAACCAGAACTGTACGCAGTATTCAAGGTATAGGCATACCATGGATTTATATAGTGGCATTATGTATTTTCTGTTTTATTATCTATCCCTTTCCTAATTATTCCTACCATTGTTAGACTTTTAGACTGCTGCCGCACACCGAGCGGATGCTTTCAGAGAACTCTCCACAATGACTAAACGAGTATTAACAGCTCATTTAGACCCCATCATTTTATATGTATAGTTGGGATTATGTTTTCCAACACACTTACTTTGTACTTAACCCTGAATTTCATCGGCCATTTTGTTACCCAGTTTCATTAGACCCCTTTGTAACTTCACAGTAGGCTATGGGCTTAACTATCTTGAGTAATTTTGTATCATCTGCAAATTTTGCCACCTCACTGTTCACCCCTTTTCCAGATCATTTATGAATATACGTTGAACAGCACAGGTCCCAGGACAGATCTTTGGGGGACCCCACTATTTACCTCTCTTCATTGTGAAAACTGGCCATTTATTCCTACCCTTAGTTTCTTATCTTTTAACCAGATACTGATCCATGAGAGGACCTTCCCTCTTATCCCATGACTGCTTACTTTGCTTAAGAGCCTCTGGTAAGGGACCTTGTCAAAGGCTTTCTTAAAGTCCAATTTCCTTTTCCCACTGGATCACCCGTGTTACAAGCTTGTTGACACCCTCAAAGAATTGTAATAGATTTGTAAAGTGAAATCTTGCCTCACCAAAGCCGTGTTGCCTGTTCCCCAATAAATCATGTTCATCTGCGGGTCTAATAATTCTGTTCTTTACTATAGTTTCAACCAATTTGCCAAAGTTAGGTTTTCCAGCCTCTAATTGCCAGGATTGGAGCCTTTTTCAAAAATAGGCATAACGTTAGCTATCATCCGGTCATCTAGTACAGAGACTGATTTAAGCGATTGGTTACATACCACCATTAGTACAGTAGTTTTGCAATTTCATATTGGAGTTCCTTCAGAACTCTTGGGTGAATACCATCTGGTCCTGGGGACCTGTTGCTGTTCAATTGATCAGTTTGTTCCAAAACCTCCTCTACTGACACCTCAGTCTGGGAGAGTTCCTCAGGTCTGTCACCTAAAATGAATGGCTCAGGTGTGGGGATCTCCCCCACATCCTCTGCCGTGAAAACTGATGCAAAGAATTCATTTAGCTTCTCCGCAATAGTCTGGTCTTCCTGAGGGCTCCTTTAGCACCTCAATCGTCCAGCGGCCCCACAGACTCTTTGGCAGGCTTCCTGCTTCTGATGTACTTAAAAAATTTTGCTATTAGTTTTGTGTCCTTAGCTAGTTGCTCTTCAAATTCTTTCTTGGCCAGTCTTCTTATTCTTTTACAGTTGATTTGTCAGTGGTGCTTTTGGGTTTTCAAATATAGACTTCTGTGAGCAACTTTGATAGCTGCTATCTGTCTTCGACACCAGTGGTTTGTAAAGAGGGCGCACCAAGAGGTCACAGAAGCACAGCTGTTGGAGCAGAGGACTATGAGAGAAGCAAACTAAGCCAAAGAGAAAGCTTTTATTCCCACCGCCCCATGCTTGCTTTACAGTTCTGTGTAGGGCATTTTGTCAATACTCTGGTGTCTTAGATAAGAACTAGATAAGTTCCTGGAGGATAGGTCCATCAAGGGCTATTAGCCAAGATGGTCAGGGATGCAACCCTATGCTCTGGGTGTCCTGGAGCTTCTGATTGCCAGAAGCTGGGAGTGGACAACAGGGGATGGATCACTCAATGATTGCCTGTTCTGTTCATTCCCTCTGAAGACCAGTGCTTTGGCCACTGTCGGAAGACAGGATACTGGGCTAGATGGACTTTTGGTCTGACCCAGGCTGGCCGTTCTTATGTTCTTAATGGACTTGGTGCTTCCAGCTCGTGTGTTTATGCAACCAGGTAACACAAAAATGAAAACAGCTGTCCTCTTAGAAAGGGAGCTCTGGGAAATAGCCTACGATGTTTAACCAAGATAATAAAAGTGCTCCACCCACCCACCTCCTCCTCTTTACTATCAGCATGGTGCTCTATTTACAGCACCTACTAGGAAGTAGACAAACATAATTGGCACCACCGGAAATTGAACCGAAACCGCTGCAAGATAGCAGGCTACTCAAGTGGAGGGAATAGACCAAGCATCCCAATCTTCATGTCACTTTGTCCTTTCTTTCTCCAGCAAGGCAGCTTTAAAACCCAACCTGGTGGAGATATTCAGGGAAATTCACGCCTATAGGCCACACTCATCTGTGCCACACAGGTAGACCCCAAGGTCTTTAAGTCAGAACACCGGCTTTGAAAGTATTAGATCTGAAGAGGAAGTAATTGAACAATTGCTGCTTTAGTATAGAGGTCTTTCAAGATTTCTTTAAAGGGCTCGATACGCCTCCATTCCCCCAGTAGCAATGAGGTTAGACAGAGGGAAGCTGTGTCTGTGTAGTGGATACACAATGAATACCAGTCACCCAGGTCAAACATTTGGCTTACAAGCACAGAGAGATATCTCAGCACATACAGAACAGATGCTGCAGAGAGCACGAATATCAGCCGATTCTTGCACTGCCTACAGGCCAACACTTACCACGCCGATACCTTCAAAAGCAAAGATAGCCGTGCCAAAATACAGAGAGTAGCTCTGCCACCCCGCTACGAGCGGCAGGTTCCTGGGATCCGGAATGCCCTAGAAAGAGAAACCGAGGCCTATTCCAAAGGTTTCTTTTCTGTGGCGCTTGCTCAAAGGTTCGGCGCACAAGCACTCAGTCAAAACGTGGACTAGAATGCTCGTGAAAGCAGGTGTACGCCCGGCACTGCAAGAGCTGGGTAAGTTCCCCCCCCCCCCCCCGCCCTGCCGCAATCCCCCAGAGAAGCTCATATAATACAGGGGTAGCCAAACTGTGGCTCTTTTTTGCGGCTCACAGAGCCCTCCATGCCCCCCCATACTCAACCTACCAGACTTGGGGTGGGGGAGAGCTCTGGGCTTCTGCCCTGCGGCAGGGTGGTGGGTCTCAGGGCTTCTGGCCAGTGGGAGGGGAGCTCTTGGGGCTTCAGCCCCGCTCCTGATCCCCAAGACACACACCCCTCCCCTCTGGGCCAGGCAGAATCCCCAAGACCCCTTCCTTCCCCGCTGGGCTGAAGCCCCGAGAGGCGCTCCCAGCTCTCAAACATCTGCAGATTATCATATGCAGTCCCTGAAGTGAGGTCTGGAAGATGTCAGGAAGGTCTCTAGACTAGAGAGGCATTCGGCTTTGGTCTTCGCACGTACCGTGATGATATACCAGTTTATCATGAGGAGACTGCACAGCATGGTGAGGTTGGCCAGCATGGAGAAGATGGACAGGAACTTGAGATTCTGTATGTACACAAGCAGCACCAGGAACGGCAGCAAGGAGAGGATGAACAACCGGGAGTCCATGGTGGGAGTCAGCACCGTGGTTTTGTTGGAATGGCAGTCATTGGTGGTGCCATTCGCTGCAGAGATCACCTGGAAGGAGGAGCCAAAAAAAAAAACCCTGGAACCTGAACTGTTCCCTGTCATAACCTGAACTTGGGAACCGAGTCGCGTGGCTGATTGCGAGTCCTAGCCACACAGTTATGGTCTCACAATTTAAGAGCCACACAGCCTTTATCTTTTAGGGAGAGGTTGCATTTGCAAAACTTAAATACTGCAAGTTCTTTTAATAACCCAACACGCCACTCTAGGACAGGCAGGGAGGGGACATTCAACATGGTTTTTCCTATGACAACACTTTGAA
The DNA here is from genome assembly GCA_003942145.1 of Platysternon megacephalum. Lineage (NCBI taxonomy): Eukaryota > Metazoa > Chordata > Testudines > Platysternidae > Platysternon > Platysternon megacephalum. The sequence continues at coordinate 4,190,383 of QXTE01000051.1, forward strand.
CTTCTATAGCGGCTTCTATATGAATTTTACAGAGCTTTGTAAACACCAAATGAAACTCAGACTCCCAAGCGAGAAGCGTTACGGTCCCTAGGTGGGGAAAGCGAGGCATAGCGACTCAGAGACCTGCATCGAGGTCATACTGACGAAAAGCTGGGAATAGAGCCCAGCCCTGTGCTTTAGACACAAGAGCATCTGGCCCCTGCACGGTCACAGATCCTGGGTCCTCAAAGACACTTGAGACAAACACCTCGCCTATCACATCAAGTGCAAAACTGAGCTAGGATTTCTGAACGAGTTGCAAATAACCCGTTTTAGCCAGTCCAGAACTAGTCTATTAAAGAGACAGCACAGTATCTTTTTACAAAGAACTCAATGGGCGCACACGCTCTGCATAAAGCAGAAACAGCCTCTTTCTTTTTTTGCCACATCATGATTGGATTAAAGGCACTTTGGTGTTAGTATACAATGTATTACCCAAGCCGTAACCACTCCTGGGGTGGCGAAGCACAGCACAAAATATAAACACACATTGTGCAAAGACTTAATGCTCAAGATCTCATAGGAGGATTTACTTTACCATCATGTAAACGAATGCCCCCAAAATATGGGCTTCTGAAACCAGCAAAAGGCTTTTCCTCACCCTCAGCCAGTAAATAAGCAAACAAACATCTAATCGCCGTTTCTAATGGTCTGCTTCTTTGTAACTCAGCCAGCACTGGCGCTCCGAGATCGCTCCATTATTAAAGCAACATGAAGGGTTCCCATGGAAGGAAGCCTGCCTCGAAATAGCAGTGACAGTCAGCCAGTGAACTAACAGCTGGCTGCATTTGTCCACCTGCCCTCTAGTCACGACTGGGTATGACAGGGTCTGTGAGGTGAAGGAAAACACAGCCCATCATACAGAGAGAGCAGTGATGCAGAGCAGCCACTTCACACACTAATTCACTGCCCTGTGGAAAGAGAGACAGGACACCTCCAAAAGACAGAAGGCAACGTAACACTGGGAAGGACATGAAACCCCCAGGAATTCATTCAGGTGTATTCCCAAATGTGGTGACTGGGAGATCCCCTCCCTCCTCTCTCCACCTCCTGAGGCGATTGGTTTTCATGACATTACGGCCCAGTTCTTTGGAGCAACCTGAGGTTGTTCTCCCCTCTCCCCCCTACACCTCCCCCCTTTCCCAGACGAGTAATAATTTACACTGATCTGAATGAAACCCAACTAAGCAGGTTTCCAGCGATCTCACACTCCCGCCAGCATCTAACAGATCAAAACACTAGCTGAGCTGGCGCACACCTGTGGATCTCTCGCAGTAACTAAGCTCTCCACCGAGTGTTTATTAAGTAGGCACGACTGCGGATGCAGTCTCCTTTCCAGCCACTCACTTAAAAAAAAAAGATACATCACAGCATCAAGGGAGCTCCCCCAGAAAAGCTCCCCGCACGCTGGGGAAGCAGGTGGGCAGGGTTTCCGCCGACGCTTTGTGGGACACTTGGCAGCGCTTCCCCAGTACACTGCCTGGCTCAGAGTGTGGGACGCAGTCAGATCTTCAGTGCTCAGCATGCACGTGACTCCCTCCTACAAACCGTCCTTCGAGAGGCATCAGCATGAAGGGAATCTCCTTGGCCGTTATTTATTTATAAGCTATAGCGCTTTCATTTCATGCCCTGCCTGCTGGATTCCGGCCATTGAAAGGGAAAGGAGCGACTGGCATGGGGAGGCATGCAGGGGACTCCCAGCTTGCTCTGAAGTCTTGCAAATGTCTGTTTCTAGGCTGTAATATTTTGGTCTAATTTCAGTTGCTGGGCTTAGGGTGTAGGTGCCGGGCAGTGTTGGTAGCGTGCGATATACAGGTCAGCCTACATCAGGGATCGGCAACCTTTGGCACATGGCCCACCAGGGTAGGCCCCCTGGCGGGCCAGGCCAGTTTGTTTACCTGCCGCGTCCGCAGGTTCGGCCGATCGCGGCTCCCACTGGCCGCGGTTCGCTGCTACAGGCCAATGGGGGCAGCAGGAAGCGGCACGGGCCGAGGGATGTGCTGGCCGCCGCTTCCCGATCCCTGGCCTACATGATCTGATGGTCCCTTCTGGCCTGAAACACTATGGTCCCTGCCCTGGGAAGTTTGCAGTCCGGAGAGGAGAGACCTAATTCATTTGTTCCTGTTTAAAAGGGCTCTCGTTGGCATCATTCTACAATAGGAACCTCCCCTTGAAATTGAGATTGTCTCAATAGGAGCTTCTAGGTGCTACCGTTCTGTCTAGTCCAATATCCCACCAGATTGTGGCCAGTACCAACTGCTTTACAGGAAGGTGCAAGATTCCCACAACAGGCCATGTGGGATAATCCCCTTCCCCTCTTAACCCCTGAGGCTTGGAAGCATCCAAAGCCAAGGGATGTGGCAGGCAAGTTTTAGCTAGTGCAGATTTTTTTCCCAGGTCCTGGCCTTCGTTCGCTCTGCGAGTGTGGAAGACAAGAGGTCTAGCAGCCATTTATCACCTGTGACAAATACATGGTAGGAGGAGGTTGTATCGGTCACTTTCCCACTTTGCACAAACGTGGCCGGGATATTGATCTTTGCCTTTGGGCTCAAGGGTTACGTTTTCCTGAACTAATCTAGTTATAGAAGCAAGACTCTTCTCCCTGGGTTTGGGTTTTAGTTTGCGGGAGGAGGAACAACCTGAGCTCCTCCCTCGCCCCAAATCTGGAAGAGAATTTTTAAACAAGAACTCCCCTCCCCACCCCCTTATCACCAAAAGAGCCGAAGTCTTACCTGTTTCAGATTGTCAGCCAGAAATACGAAATACACACAGCAGAACCCCAGCTGGGTGAGAATCAAGAAAAATCCCACGATGTACCTGTGGGGGGTGGAGGGAGAAGAGAGAAAGTATTTAAAAAAGAATCATCAATGCTAAAACCATGCAGCCTGCAAGACACGGACTCATGCAAGAGGTGCATCTTTTGATCCTAATGCTACATCAACAGTGTGAGTGATTCCTCGGCTAGGAGGCTGCAGTACAGAGCTAGAGATCAAAGGGTGATCTGGATGGCTTGCTTTTGCTGATGGTAGGAGGGAGCGGTGCCAGAGGTAGAAGCTTCCCCTCTCCCTCCGTTTCACCAGGAAGCTCGCACAGCAGAAGGCCCTTTGTGTCCTCTCAGACCTTTTTAAGGCTGCTCCAGCAACCGTCAAACTAAAATGTTCCGGGAAGGTACCAGGTGGAAGCTCTCAATGGGGAGACAAGCCAACACCTGGAACAGGCCCATCAGAAGCAGCAGCAAGCAGAGAAAGGTGCGTGAACAGATCTCAGTTACACAACAGCGGTTTCCAACCACTGTCTCAGCAAAGGGATAAGATGGGATCCTGCATCTTATGCTTAAAAATGCCTCGCTCTCGGTTCACCTTCTCCACCCCATGTCCCATTTTAGAAGGGGCTCAGTTTCCTGTGCTAGACGTGGGTAAGTCTGACATTGTGGCCTCTAGAGATTTAGCCCAAGAGAGCCGTAAAGGCATCTCAAAGATGGTGGCCAAGGAGGGGACATTATCTTGCAGCTTGGAGAGGCGCAGAAGCATAGAGTTTACACTGGGTGGGGATGAAGATCTGGACCCCTCAACATTCATAGATTCCAAGGCCAGGCGGGACCATTGTGCTCCTCTAGTCTGATCTCCTGTATAGCACAAACCACAGAACTGCCCCAAAGTAATTCCACGAGCAGATCTCTTAGGAAAACATCCAGTCTTGATGCTAACATTGCCAATGATGGAGAATCCACCCCAAGCCTGGGTAAGTGGTTTAATGGTTAATTAAAGAGCGTCCCTCCCCACCCCAATGAGTTTGGATTGCCCGTTCCGTGGAAGGGACCAGCACCGCCCCCCCGGCCGTCTGGGAGACTCAGTCACTTCTCCCCCCTGCATTCAAAGAGATCTGTCCCAGCAAGAGGTGTTACAGGCTCTTGTTGCCCCACAGAAGCACTGCCTCACATACGGACTGTCAGTGTGTGTAATAGGCACACTGCTAACGTACTGACTTCGGCAACACCTGCAAGGCGGTAGAGTTACTGAAATGGACGGGAAGCCTTTGAACCGGCGGTTAAGCTTTCTCGGTGTCCAGCAGCTGACAGGAAGATGTGCCAACGTGCAATGAGGTGATTAGCGTTCTCTGTCCCTTCCTTGCTAGGCTGCGGAGCAAATGAGTTTCCTTTTCCCACCCAGATACGTGCACTAAAGTACCACATTGCCCCGACAGCGCCACAGCTGAGCACATGGGGCAGGATGACCTCCCGCATTTCAAGGCAATAAACGCAATCCTGTCAGCGAGACAGACTCCAGCATCCAGGGGCGTATACAAGCAACAGTTGCGTTGCCTAGAGCAGACGCTGGCAAACTACGTCCCGCAGGCGGGGAGCCTAATCCCCGGCCCCCCCACCCCCGTTGTCCTCCCTCCCCCGCAGCCACACCACACAGGCCACGCTCTGGCCTGTNGGGATCCCGGGAGGAGGTGGTCAGGGGATGAGAAGTAGAGGGCAGTTGGATAGGGGGTGGGCGGCCCGGGGGGGCTGTCAGGGGACGGGGGTGTGGATAGGGGTTGAGGCAGTCAGGGGACAGGGGGGTTGGATGGGGGAGGGGGTCCCAGGAAGGGACGGTCAGGGGACAAGGAGCAGGGGGGATTGGATGGGTCGGGGGTTCTGAGGGGGGCAGTCAGGGGTGGGAAGTGGAAGGGGGCGGGGGCCAGGCTGTTTGAGGGGGCACAGCCTTCCCTACCTGGCCCTCCATACAGTTGCGCAACCCCGATGTGGCCAAAAAGTTTGCCCACCCCTGGCCTAGAGCCTGGCCAGACCCCAGCGCTTCGCTTTGTGCAACCTCTCTCAGGGTAAGAAAGGTGCGACGCACAAAGCCAGGCTCCCATCAGACTGGGACAAAGCCGAGAACGCGGATGTTGCGTTCCCCTGAACTGGAAGAACTGGTTAAGTCTCTTATTTTACTCACTATTTGATTAGCATGTTTTAGAGCCCAGCCAGCTCTTCCTCTCCCAATCCAAACCCAAAGCAAGAAGAGAACACGGTACCTTCCCCAGATGGCGTGGGTCCGAAGCCAGGCGCTAGGGCTGGCTTCCAGCCCGTACATCACAGCATCTCCATAGTCCACAAAAGGCCTTTGATATCTGAAGGGAGAGAGGAAGGCGACGTTGGTGGCCCAATCTACTTTCAGAGGCGCCCACACCGGGGGAATAACACGAGATTGCTGCTATTAGATGCAAGTCTGACGATATTTCTGATTGGCAACTGCTAGGGTCCCCAGACTTTTTCCATCATGTCCCCCACACCGCGGGCCGCAGTCGGGAGCCGGAGCCATGGCTGGGAGCAGAACTGCAGCCGGGCCGTGGCTAGGGCCAGAGGCTGCGGCCGGGGGCAGGGCTGGAGGCACAGCGGAGATGGGCCAAGAGCAGAGGCACATTGGGGGCCGGCAGCAGGGGGCCGAGTGTCGCTGCAGCTGAGAGTCGGGGCCACAGCTCGGGGCAGAGCAGGGCCGGGTGGTGCTCCCGTGGAGGCTGGCCCAGGCCCTGCTGCACCTCCCCAAACATTCCTCCGCATCCCCTAGGGGGCGCACCCCATAGTTTGGGGACCACTGTGCTAGGCCATTGTAAATAACTGTCATGCTTCTCTGTTGAACCCAGATACCATATAATGGAGATGGGAGCTTCAGAGGCTTGTGTAACCACAAGCAATAACCCCGTAGTATCTGCTCAGAGGAAGATGGGAATCCAACCAGGGCAGGTGTGAGCTGGGGACTCGAACCAACAGACAAGGAGTGCTCCTGGCTCCACTGGTGCAAGCAGGGAGATAATCCCCAAATCCACCAGGCCATGGGAAGCGAAAGTGACCTCCTCCGTTTTCTGTTTTGTTCTTTAATCCCTTCCCCCTCTGCGGCTCTTCCCAATCAGTGATCTCACGGCACATCACAGGTGTTAGTGACATGCACCTCCCAAGGCCCCTGGGAGGCAGGGAGGCGTCGCCACCCCCCCTTTTTACAGGTGGGGAAGCAAAGGTGGAGAGCGATGAAGTGATTCACAAAGGAGTCGGCAGAACCAGGAGAGCTTTGATTCACTGCCTGGTGGCGGTAGTTGGAGAGATCAAGAACTGGGACAACAAATACGGTGCTGTCAGGTGCACTGCCAGGCTCTGCACTGGGATAAGGGGGCGCAGTGTGAAATCAGGACTGAGGAGCACACCCGTAGCACACTGTGTGAGTGACTCCGAGGGCCAGGCACGGCACAATCACGTGCTGTACACAATCGCCTTTATAATAGCCTCTCTCCTTACCCCCGGTGTAAATGTTCCTCCCCATTAGCTCCCTCTCTCTAACAGAAACTGACCCCGCCCTTGGAAAGTCTGTGTAACTTACCTAACCTTGCAAAAAGCCTCTTCCCAATATGAGGAACTTGGCGCAACGCTCTGCGAATCTGGTTACAGGATTACAAAGGCAACATCCTCTCCAACCCTCTACACCCGCCTTGCGCCACCCCCAGGGATTCAGGAAGGAGAGCTTTCTGTCCACAGGTTGCACAAGAGCTTTCAGCACTTTGGCACACTTCAACGGACAGAATGCTGCCTGCGGGCTTTAAAGGATGCATCACCAAAGAGCCCCATTTCTAATGGGCTCCATAAAACTAAGGCAAGGGGGGTGCTGGGGAGGGGATAGGAGGCCAACACAGCAGCGGGGGTGTCTCTTACTTGTTGCAGAAGTGGTGAGCGCATTTAACCAGGATGCCCATACAATGCACTGCGGCGATTCCCATCACCAGCAAACTGAGAGGGCCCAGCTAGACAGCAGGAGAGGGGGGAGAGAGAGAGAGAGAGAGAAGAGCGCACTCTGATGGTTAAAACGAGAACTGCAAGGCTGGGTTTACATTAGACAGCAATGCATAGAGAGCGGAGAACACAAGCGCGGTCCTGCCTGCATTAGAAGAGCGTACCAAGGAACCCACGCAACCCTACTAACAGTGGGACACCGCTCTGATCCTGGAATCAGAACTGCAGGGGGGGGAAAGCTCTGTAGGATCCAGGCTCTGCCTTTCCAAATGCTGGATTGTTCCCTGCCCAGTCCCAGGTTTGGGGCAACCTCGCGCCTGCGGCCTGGTGGAGAGCAGCGGGAGCCTCAAGCGAGGTATGTTGGCCCCTCAAGGAGCTTTACAGAAGATGGACGATATTTAAACCACGCATGGCACCAGATTAGTAGCAAAGTCAAAGGGGAAATGGAACCGCTGGGGTTTGACTCAGTGTCAGGATCCCCAGCATCCCTGGAGCTCCAGAGGGAATGGGCAGAAGGGCAGCCTGCTCCCTCCACAGATGCTGAAGCTATGCACTGTATGGCCTGTTACAGATACTGGCGAGACGAAGACGCCTGTATCAGTGCCTGGGGTTGTCGGAGCAGCTAGATACACAAGAATGTTAATAAGCAGGAAGGCTCAGTGGCACCTGAAAGGTAACAGAGCACCTGACTGCTAAGGAATGCAGTTCAGAGCGAGGTGCTTCTGGGACAGCGTTAACGCCCAAGTTCTACCACCTGGGCTAGGCGGACGTGTTGTCGTCACACAGCAAGGTTTTGTTTTAGGTCATGGACTTACACTTGTACTTAATTACTAGGAGCGGAGAAGAGACCGCCTGACGTTACATAACATGTTTTCTCAGTCTAGATAAGGGGGTGAGAGGACACCTAGCAGCCAGAGGCTTTACACAATCACTGGTCTAACTGCAGCATTGCAAAGAGACCTGCTAAGGGTCGCTGTACGATTGGCAAAAAGCGCCAGCCCCACAGCTCTGGAGTCTGCAGCCCTCTGTTTGTCTACAGGATACAGCACACGGGCAAACCTTCCCCAACACCCTGTTTCAAGCCCGGGCAGAGGAAATGGCACCAAGAGGAACACAGCAGCGAAGCCCTGCTGATGTCTTCCCCCAAGGAACCAGCCTGACACCGCAGCTCTTCACTCAGGCTTCTGAACAGCCAGCCAGTAGCCGTGCAGTCACTACTGACCTAGCAGGGCGTGGAACCGGTGACGTAGGGCTGGACGCTTTCTAGCCTATGACCAACCCCAGCAGCCATCTAGCAGGAGGTGCTGGACACACAGAAGGCCTGAGTCCAAGTCAGCAACATGCCTCGGTCTAGAAACCAAGCAGGAGCCCCCACCCGCAATCGGAGTGGGTGCCTCCGTGTTATTAAGGAAGACGCCGTCTTACCACGATGCCAGCGTTTTTCACAGCCAGGGGCAGCCCCAGCAGGCCAGTGCCAATATTCCCTTTCACCAGGTGGATCAAGGTTTGAAACCATCTGCGGAGGAGAAGATACAGAGACGGTCAGGAGTGCCCCAGGATATTCTAGCCCCAGTGCAAGCCTGCCAGTGTACTTCAGCCCCGGCCTCCCCGCCACACGGCCACTCTAGTCCTAGGCTGCTCTCGGACAGAGATTGCCAGTGGTTGGGAACAGAAAATACCCTGGCAAGATCTCTGAGCAGCGGATACGTTTGCCGGAGCAGCAAGCAGAGCTCAGCACCTGCAGGTCTTTGTAAGCCCAGCTGCACCAGCAGGTGACCACGCAGTCAGAAGCAACGGATACTGAATGGGTCCGTGAACTCAAGCATCCTGCACTGCCGTTCAGGGAGATGCTGTGTAGCCCTGAGCGAACTATGCAGGTCAGGAGCTCCCCCATTCGGCGGTCTGGGCGCCCAGGGTGTGAAATCATTTTTGATTACAGCTGCTTCAACGCTAGCTGCCCTTTTGCTTGAACCAGGAGCAAGGAAGAGGCTGAGACATTACTGCAAGCATGCCCCTGATTTGCTCTGAATTCAGGCAAGTCATTTGCCTTCCACATCCCCAAGTCAGAGCTGGCTGGGAAAAAAAAAAAAAAAGTGGCAGAGGAAGGGGGTGGGAGGAAGAGGGAAATCCAAAGCTGCTTTTAAACAAAATAAGATGCTGGCTCTGAGTCAGGCTTCACGGGGGAAATAAACTGCCCAGAATAATAATAATAATAATCTGCTGAGACACAGCATCTGTGGAAAGTACCCAATCACAGCAATCCTGGCGGGCGGAGCACTTGCTCCCAGAGACCTGTACGGACAGGCACGAGAGTCTGCAAGGCCAGCCGTAGTTCTTTACCGGTTACACAGCACATGTCATGCCCGAAGGATCCCGGAGCATCCTCTGAGGAGTACAGGGGGGCCGTGGTGGCCAGCAGCTGAATGCAGTGCCCACTCTCAGTAACGCACGGGCCGTCTGCGCCAGCAGAGAGAAGAGGTGGTTCGGAACCAGTCACTTACGTCGTCCCGTTGCTCTCCCCGAACCGCTGGTAGGATGAAGGAGAGGCAAAGCTGTTTATGCCTTCGGGGGGGCTCCCGTCAGGCGTAGCCTCTGTGGAGCTGTAGTCGTTGTAGTCCTCGCTGCGCAGCCTCCTGGTGGACATAGTGGCTGTGGAAACAGTCACATCAGAAACTGCAGCTAACTCTATGCTCCCTGCCGGAGTCACTTCTGTGCTCCCTGCCTGGGGTTTCTTTGGCTCAGCCATGGTCGCAGGACCAGCTCCCCGTGCTACTGACAGGGCAGGCTTGCCCTGGCAGGCTATTATAGGGCACCACCCCACCAGCCTGCCCAGGCAGTCACAGTGTCGGCATGCCTGAATGGAGCCTCCAGACCAACCAGAGAGCCTAGGCCTGTGGAGGGGTCAATATACGTCCCGCACTCCTCCCCGAAGCTAGACACACCCACCCGGGATGCACCCAGCAATTGCTGCGGGGACAGATCACTCGGAGGTGACCTGCCCAGATACTTAACACCAGACAACACTGACGTCTGTACCGCTTCTCCCAAACGGGCCGGGTACGCAGAGCAACCAGCCCGTGCAAGCTGGCAGCACACAGCCCCGGAGCGCTCCACCTACTTGCAGGTCACCTTTACGGAAGGCTGTTGACAGGTGCTCAGAATGGAGGGTCCTGTACAGCCTAGATGGTGGCTGTAATACAGGCCCACCAGGGAGCGGATACACTCAGGACTGACAGGCACCCAAAGGACTCCCAGTGAAGAGACACTGATTGGCTGCAGGTGAACAAATNGCACGGGCCGTCTGCGCCAGCAGAGAGAAGAGGTGGTTCGGAACCAGTCACTTACGTCGTCCCGTTGCTCTCCCCGAACCGCTGGTAGGATGAAGGAGAGGCAAAGCTGTTTATGCCTTCGGGGGGGCTCCCGTCAGGCGTAGCCTCTGTGGAGCTGTAGTCGTTGTAGTCCTCGCTGCGCAGCCTCCTGGTGGACATAGTGGCTGTGGAAACAGTCACATCAGAAACTGCAGCTAACTCTATGCTCCCTGCCGGAGTCACTTCTGTGCTCCCTGCCTGGGGTTTCTTTGGCTCAGCCATGGTCGCAGGACCAGCTCCCCGTGCTACTGACAGGGCAGGCTTGCCCTGGCAGGCTATTATAGGGCACCACCCCACCAGCCTGCCCAGGCAGTCACAGTGTCGGCATGCCTGAATGGAGCCTCCAGACCAACCAGAGAGCCTAGGCCTGTGGAGGGGTCAATATACGTCCCGCACTCCTCCCCGAAGCTAGACACACCCACCCGGGATGCACCCAGCAATTGCTGCGGGGACAGATCACTCGGAGGTGACCTGCCCAGATACTTAACACCAGACAACACTGACGTCTGTACCGCTTCTCCCAAACGGGCCGGGTACGCAGAGCAACCAGCCCGTGCAAGCTGGCAGCACACAGCCCCGGAGCGCTCCACCTACTTGCAGGTCACCTTTACGGAAGGCTGTTGACAGGTGCTCAGAATGGAGGGTCCTGTACAGCCTAGATGGTGGCTGTAATACAGGCCCACCAGGGAGCGGATACACTCAGGACTGACAGGCACCCAAAGGACTCCCAGTGAAGAGACACTGATTGGCTGCAGGTGAACAAATTGCCCCACACACAGCCAGCAAAGGTCCCGACCGTCTTTCATCTATTTCATCTTGGTATTTTGAGATCCGTGTTGACAACATAAGAACATAAGAAAGGCCATACCGGGTCAGACCAAAGGTCCATCTAGCCCAGTATCTGTCTACCGACAGTGGCCAATGCCAGGTGCCCCAGAGGGAGTGAACCTAACAGGCAATGATCAAGTGATCTCTCTCCTGCCATCCATCTCCATCCTCTGACGAACAGAGGCTAGGGACACCATTCTTACCCATCCTGGCTAATAGCCATTTATGGACTTAGTCACCATGAATGTATCCAGTCCCCTTTTAAACATTGTTATAGGCAACAAGCAGGTCCCAACCCCTACTGCCAGGGCCAGCTCCAGGAATCTTTACCCAGGGTTCAGGACTTCCCCTCCTCCCGCCCCATGAAATCAGGCTGATCAAATTGGACTAGGGGTTTAAACTGCTTCCTGGATAGGATCTAGGCTGACCAGCCAACAAATGTGAAAAATCGGGACCGGGGTAGGGGGTAATAGGAGCCTATATAAGAAAGACCCAAAAATTGGGACTGTCCGTATAAAATCAGGACATCTGGTCACCCTAATAAGATCTGATAAGAGAAAACAATGGAGAGGCTTTCAGGAGCCTTTCTACTCTGTCAGTGCTCTAGCAACGGGGTGCCCTACAGAACCGATAGAGGCCTTCCTTTGAAAGGATAACCTATCTCCTGGGAGCAAGCCAAGGAGCAATCAGATGCTTAGTTCCAAGATTAAGCCTGGAGAGTCTCCAGATGCCTTTGCGCCCTGCATGCTGACTGCAGGCCCAGGCACTATTCCTCCCAAGTATGATGTTTGCGGTGTCTTAAGATGGTAAACGTTCAAAGCCTGTAAATGGAACAAGGAAGCTTTGGAGGTTTGCAGGAGGATCGGGAGGGAAGACATGGAAATCCACCCAGCATCTAGTTTCACTGCTGCTGGCCCAGCCCTCCCAGCAGCAGTTCCCCTTGGGCTGAAAACATCAGGCAAACCAAGAGACAAGTCTGCTGCTGGGGTGACCAATGGTGGGCAGCCCCACAGGCAGTATTAGCAACTGGCTGGAAACCTGTCGTTAATTTGCGGAGACACGAAGAGAGAAATAGGCTTTAATTACTGCTGGGCTGATCCAGGCTCGGTTTCCATTCCTACCACAGGAATGTCACAATTCACCTTTAAGTAACAAACCACAAGCAGAACCAGCAAGCATCACAGCCTCGGAGACATGCAATATACGTGCATGGAAGTGTGTGGCACCGTGCAGCTCTGAGTCACTCCCCTGGGCACAAGGGGCCTGCTTCTGCTCCAACTGAAGCAATTGCGAGACTTGCAGTGAAAGCAGGATTGGGCCCAGAGCAAACAGCCATTCTCCCTGGACAACAGGCACTCAAGTATTTGCTATAGCTTCTGGGCTGGTCAGGGAGACACTACAGAGAGGGAGAGAACAGAATGGGGAAAGAGAGATGCAGGCGGCGGAGGGAATTGGTAGAGAGAAGCAACAAAGAGTGAAAACAGAAAGCAAGGCCCAGAGAGAGACAGGACACAAACCAAGGGATGGAAAGATGGATGGATGCCTGGCTTTGGGGTTACACCACTGAACAGGGACTCAGGAGTCCTGGGTTCATGTTTCTGGCTCTGCAACACAGTCATATGACTTGCCCAAAATCCGAGCCTCAGTTCCCTATCTGGAAAGCAGGGATCATATCCTCCTCTGACTTGTCTGTTTAGATTGGAAGCTCTTTGGGGCACAGACAGCACCTGACTTGACTAGGGATCTCTAGGCATTACTCTAATGCAAATAATAAAAGGACAGAGGGAGAACAGACAAAAGCCAGCGGAGACACGGCAACGGAGTCAGATACAACACACAGGGGCACAGCAGGCCAGACAGGACGACAGTTTGCTGCCCCAGTGCCGGGAAGATGAGACAAGGGTGGAAGGTATCCTGAAGAACGCTAGGGAATTTCTACCAAGCGTAACCCCCTGGGCTTTCAGGGCACCGAGCTCTTCCAGCTCCCCTCCCACCTATCCAGCCACTTCCCAGCATTCCCTTCAGGACGCCCACCTGCAGCTGTGTGTGCTCTGCTCCTGGCCCCTCCTCTTCTTCCATACTCTCCCCCATGGTAACCTCCTGGCTCCAACTCTGCCTGCTCTCCCCAGCGAGCAATTGAGCTCCCGGTAGTCACCCTGCCTCAAAACATTTCTGTGCCACTATGACAAGTCCACTGTTGTCCTCACTCAGGCTCAGACACGTCATCATCTTCAACTCTTCATTTTCCTTCTGAACATCCCAGCTGCTCTCAATAGCCACTGCAGCACAGCAAGGGTTCTCTGGAAACATGCCACATTTGCTTTTTCGGGCTGGGGGCTATGGCGGGAGGAAGAGGAAAGGAAGGAGAAGAGAGGCATAGAAACAATCTTACCTAGCGAGCCTCGTGCAATACGTCTGAGAAGAGCTTGCACGTCAAGAACACCACGGAACAGAAGCAGCAGAGCGGGGCATCTTCCACCCCTGCTATTATCTAAAGAGATCTTTGATGTCACGCTTTAAGACCCGCTATTGTAAGAAATCCAGCAAGCAGCGACCTCAGTTTAGTAACTACCCCAGTGCCTCTAAAATCTAGTCTCTGAAGTTTGGCAACTTAGTTGACCGGGGAACGGAGGGAGTCATTGCTCCAGCTGGAGCCAAACATAGCACAGACAGAAGTCACACAAGCTTCCTCCTACATAGCCCTGCCCAACGCTATTAAATCCTGACCTTAAAAGTATAACCCCTGCTGTTCCCCTCCTGGCTCCCCACACTGCTGGGAGTGCACCCCACTCCCAGCCTACTGCTAGCCCAATATATGTTGGCCCATAAACATTCTCTCTCCAAATGCTCCCAGCAAGCGATCGGCAGATCTCAGTTAGAATCGTAGCTGGAGGAAAGCAAGGCTCTGCATACAGACTATTTGGATAACGCACGCGTATTAACTTGCTCCTCCACTACCTGAGACAGCTGTCACTCTTAAGAGGTTCATTTCAACACAGAACCCTTTGCTCCAAGGTAGTCAATCATCTTATCCCATTGCAGTCTCCCTGCGGTTAGAGTCAAGTCCACACTCCTCCTGCTGTTAGAAGTTTTACAGCCACGGAAAGTACATGCTAGAAATGATGAGGCAGCACAGGGGAGCTGAGGTTCCAGCTGTCCTTCGAGCTACTTTTTCTCCTTCCTTAGTCAGCAGGGCACCTATTTGTGTCTCACCTGCAGTTAGTTTACATCAATCCCTCCTGTCCTGGACACCCAAGTGGTTTCCTTCGCATTCAGAAAAGTCCCCCTCAGATAAGGGGTGTTCCGGGAAAAAAGGTCACTCACCACACTGTTTCCTTTCCCGGTACTGCTCTTATTTCTAAGCAAGCTTGAACCCTAAATCAGCTGACACAGAACACGCCTTGTGGGTCACCACAGTGGCCCACAGGAAGTCCATTGCACCAAGCAGCGGGGAAGGCAGGTTTGAATTGAGGAGAGGCAGTCACGCAAGGCCAGCACAGTGCTGCTTCTAGTTTCCATGGTAAAGGCAAGATCTACTGCTCCATAGCAGCATCTAACAAAACTGGATGATCCCCCTTCTCAATGGGGAGGGGAGTTTTGCTGAAGAGAGGTGTGAGCCAGGTTATCAGGATGGGGGCGGGAGGGCTCCTCCTAGAGCAGGGGTTCTCAAACTGGGGGTCGGGACCCCTCAGGGGGTCATGAGGCTATTACATGGGGCGTCACGAGCTGTCAGCCTCCACCCCAAACTCCGCTTTGCAGCCAGCATTTATAATGGTGTTAAATATATAAAAAAGTGTTTTGAATTTATAAGAGGAGTCGCACTCAGAGGCTTGCTGTGTGAAAGGGGTCACCAGTACAAAAGTTTGGGAACCACTGTCCTAGAGGTTAGAGAAGAGGTGTACGCATTCATTTGAAACTAAAATCATAGTTTAAAGGGCCAAAATCCACTGAAGGCCGGGATGAATTTATCCTCCAAAGCGTTCGTTTAAGCTTTTGGCATTAGGTGAATGAAGGAGAGAGGCTCGCACAGAAAAGGAAGTGAAATGATATTCTGCAAGGCTTCGAGAAGGGACAGCATGGGGAAGATAACTGAAGAGAGAAAGCGAAGCCTTTGGGAAGGTGCAGGCTTGCACCAGACCCCACCATCCCCAACCCAAATAATTACCTCCCCCGCCTAGAAAGAATGAAGTGAGTGAAAAACATAGGTGCCCAATAGGAGAGCAAGGAGCAATCTCCTTCATGCTTAGCTCAGCTTCAGCCAGGCCATTAAAACGGGGTCCTGCCCAAAAGGCAATTCGCATAATTTCAAATCCAGTCAGTAATGCAGATCAATCGCCCCAGCTCTTGGGCAGATTCATTTCCAAATTCTACCCATGCCCGCCAAAGCAAGTGGTGATATTTTTACAAGCAGCATCCTATCCACTCTCCGAACAGGAAGATGTAAATGGCAGTGGCGAGGGAATTGTTGGTGTATGTACTGTGAACAGTAAAGGCAATTGTCAGCCTGGGGATCAAAGCGAAACTCTTCCAAGAAAGCAATCTGACTAATTACACAGCAACCAGCTGCACCACCTACTCTGCATGGCTCATCTAGAAACAAACCATTAGTGGAGCAAGAGCCTGACATGCTATTTGAGACTCACATCAGTGATGTTCTCTATACAGGAAACAACATAGTTATGTTATCCTGCTCTCCAGTCAGCACTCAATTCCTCCCTTGAATTTTCCCAGAGCACACCTCGCTGCTCTTCTCTTTTGAAACCCAGGCAGATCTGCCCATCGTGACTTGACATCTACATTTCTGGATTAAAGATTGCACAGTAGCAGGAAGCACAAGTGGTCAATTTCCATGCAATCAGCAAGAAGGAGAACCACTAAGACAGGGTTTGGAAAAGTACTGAGGGGAGAAAGAGGGTTTGCGTCTCATCCATGCAGAGAACGTTCTCAGCTAAAAGCAAAACCCACCAAGTTATTTCCTCATCACTTACAGAGAGTCGAGGCAAGAACATTCAGTCCCTCCTCTGACCATGCAGGCAAGTTTACCCAAGAACAGTCCCCCTGAAGTCACTGGGGCTACCAAGTGCATAAAGATAAGCATGTGTGTAAGCATCTGCAGAGTCTAGCCTTTTGAGGTCAGGATTCTACCTCCAGAATTGAAGTGGAGGAGCCATTTCTGCCATTATTATGGGTTTTCTCCTTGTCTGGTTTGGACACAAAAGGTTGGGGGGCTGCTATTCCTTTCAAAATTAAGGTGCTGTTCAGACCTCCGGAAAGACCTTAATAATTTGAGTTTTGTGTCAGATGCCAGGGCTCTTTTCTGTCAGTATTCATTTACTCTTACTTTCCAATGCCTGCAGAGATGCCGCGCAGCACCAGTGCTCTGAACGCCCCTCCACATTACTCGCCCTCCGCAGGCAATTTGTATTTAGGAAACTGCCCTCATGACTCCAGCTTGCCCCCGTGTGGGTGGCTCTGAGGCATTGACAAGCATTTCCCTGTAGCTGCTCTGACTGTTAGGTAGTTTGCTTTGCCCCGGCCTGACACACAGGACACCACCTCTCATTGCTCCACAGCCTCTCCAGATGATACTTAGTATCTCCAGTACAGATGATACTTAGTGCAACTTCCACTAACAGACATTGCCCACTACTTACCCTTGCTCCTCCTCCCCCCCGCCCCCCTCCCCGACCCCATGCACCATATACATGGGTCACCTAGGTGTATGGTCAGTTTTAACCTCTATGCTGGGCACATACCACCTGGTTCACACTTCCCCCAACATAACCCTCCCCTTGCACAGTACAACACCCAGGCCGTCTCATTGCGCCCCTGTTTTGCTGCATGCGCTTGCAGCCCCAGATTCACTCCCACCCTTTAAACCCCCAGCGCAGCCTCTGCCCCCACCCCGGGGCCTGCAGACACCTGCTGCCCCCTCCATGCAATTAACACTGCAGAGAGCTCCCGAGGGTGCACTGTCCCCCTACAGCCCCAGGCTCCAACCCCGGTGCAGGTATCCACACCCATCCCCCCCAGGGCAATGCCCCCCATGCACGCGCCCCCAATCCCCGGGCAGTGCCCCCCATGCACGCGCCCCCAATCCCCGGGCAGTGCCCCCCATGCACGAGCCCCCAATCCCCGGGCCGTGCCTCCTATACACGCGCCCCCCATCCCTGGGCAGTGCCTCCTATACACGAGCCCCCAAGCCCCGGGCAATGCCCCCTATTCACGTGCCCCCAATCCCTGGGCAATGCCCCCCCCTGCCCCCCCCCCCACTCCCCGGGCAATGCCCCCCCTGCACGCGCCCCCAACCCCCAGGCAATGCCCCCCATCCACGCGCCCCCAAGCCCCAGGCAGTGCCCAGTTATCCCGAGCCCCCACCCCCCGGGCGCTCCCCCCCCCCCCCCGCCGCCTCCCCCCCCCCCCGGCCCCCGCCCCCCCTCCCCGGGCAGTGCCCCCCCTTCAACCGCCCCCCATTCCCCGGCCGGGGCCCCCTATCCCCGGGCCCCCAACCCCCGGGCCGCGCCCCCCGTGCCCGCCCCCCCAATCCCCGGGCAGGGGCCCCCCGGGCACGCGCCCCCAATCCCCGGGCAAAGCCCCCCGTGCGCGCGCCCCCCCCCCCCCGGCCGCGCCCCCCGTGCCCGCCCCCCCAATCCCCGGGCAGTGGCCCCCCGTGCACCCCCCCCCACCCCCCCGCCGGGGCCCCCCCGGCCCCCGCCCCCTCTACACGCGCCCCCGATCCCCGGGCAGTGCCCGCCATGCACGCGCCCCCACGCCCCGGGCAGTGCCCCCCATGCACGTGCCCCCAGTCCCCGGGCAGTGCCCCCCATGCACGTGCCCCCAGTCCCCGGGCAGTGCCCCCCATCCACGTGCCCCCCACCCCCCGGCCAACCCCCCCCCCCCCCCCCAGGGCAATGCCCCCCATGCACGCACCCCCAATCCCCAGGCAATGCCCCCCATGCACGCACCCCCAATCCCCCGGCCATGGCCCCCCGCCCCGCGCCCCCCAGCCCCGGGCAGTGCCCCCGTGCACGCGCCCCCCGCCCAGCGCCCCCCCGCAGCCGCCCCGCGCTCACCGGCCCCCCCCCCCCCCCCCTCCCGCCGAACCCCCCCCCCCCCCCCCACCCCCGGGCAGTGCCCCCTAGCCCCGTGCCCCCACTCCCCGGGCACTGCCCTCCATGCACGCCCCCCCAATCCCCGGGCAGTGTGCACCATGCACGAGCCCCCAATCCCCGGGCCATGCCCCCCTTCCCGCGCCCCCCAACCCCCCGCCCACGCCCCCCCGCCCCGCGCCCCTAATCCCCGGGCAGTGCCCCCCCCTGCCCCGCCCCCCCACCCCCCGGGCAATGCCCCCCACACCCCTGCCCCCCACCCCCCCCCCCTCCCCGGGCACTGCCCTCCCAGCACCCGCCCCAACCCCCCGGGCAGTGCCCCCGTGCACGCGCCCCCGATCCCCGGGCAGTGCCCCCCACGCCCGCACCCCCAATCCCCGGGCAGTGTCCCCCGTGCACGCGCCCCAAATCCCCGGGCAATGCCCTCCGTGCACGCGCCCCCAATCCCCGGGCAATGCCCCCCCGTGCACGCGCCCCCAATCCCCGGGCAGTGCCTCCTATACACGTGCCCCCAATCCCCGGGCAGTGCCTCCTATACACGCGCCCCCAATCCCCGGGCAGTGCCCCCCGTGCACGCGCCCCCAGCTCAGCGCTCACCGGCAGCTGCCCGGCGCTCACCGGCCCCGCCCCTCCATCTTGCTTTTCCGGGTGCCGGTCACCCGACGCCCAGTCACGTGACGCCCGGCTCAGCTGACTCCCTCTCCCGCGGCTCCCTCGCCTCCCCCCCCCCGGCCCGGCGTCTCCGGCCTGCGCGTGCGCAGTAGGGGGTTGCTGGCCCCCTGGCGGCCGGAGCTGGCACCGCGCAGGCCGAGCTACAGGGCTGGCCCCCGCCGCGCGAGGGATTCAGGAGCAGAGCCCAGACCCATGCCAGGCTGCTGCACGGTGCTGGGCCAGCTCAGGGCTCCCTCTGCTGGCTCCCCTGCCTGGGGGGTGCTTGCAGGGGGGCTCCCTGGCCGGGCTGGTGCTGGGGGGCTGCTCCCCGGCCTGGCCTGTAACCCAGCCCTCCCTGCAGTCAGTGGGAAAGGCACATGCAGCCTGCTCCCCAGGCCCTGCTGCTGGCCTCCCCAGGCCTGCAAGGAACAGTCAGGCCTCAGCCCCTCAGCAGACCGGCTGCCCGGGGCCAGGGTTCATCTCTATGCAGTTCTGGGTCTTTGCCCGCTGGGGTTTGACAACCTCGAGGCTTCCCCGTTCCAAGCTTTTCCCCACACCCGGGGGTAGGGGGGATGAGAAGCGTCCTTTGGCAAGGAAAGCTGAGGTCCTGCCGGGCGTTGGTGTGACTCCAGGACCTGGCCCCACAGAGTGAAGAGTTGGCAATGCTGCCCCTCCCCGCCCCGCTCCGCTGTGGGGAAGCAGAGCCGGGTGCAGCACGGAGCCAGAACTCAGCAGGAGGAGACGTGCCCACTGACAACATCAGGGATGTGTTTCCAGGAGCTGCAGGTTTAGCGTGCTGGCCTTATGAATCCTGCATCAGCCTCGCACGTAAATGTGCTGCTCTGTCACCCCCGCGCTCACGTGGATGTAACAAGCCACCACTGCACTTGGCATGTTTCACTAGCAAGGGCTCAGAGAAAGGAGCGTGCACCATCCAAGGGGCCAGAGAGGGAAGCGTGCACCAGGGACACATACCCCGGCTGGGGCCTGGGTCTGGGCAATACCAGTGATGGAGTATGGGGAGGAGAGCATGCACAGGGGCAGCCTGGCTAATGGTATG
The DNA here is from genome assembly GCA_003942145.1 of Platysternon megacephalum. Classification (NCBI taxonomy): domain Eukaryota; kingdom Metazoa; phylum Chordata; order Testudines; family Platysternidae; genus Platysternon; species Platysternon megacephalum. The sequence goes on from QXTE01000051.1 coordinate 4,210,204, forward strand.
TTCTGGGCAATGCCGGTCGGAGCCTGAGTTGCACCAAGTGACACCTGAATCAGAGAGGCTGTGGAGTAATGACCCTGGGGCGTGCGTCAGAGCAGGGGCACAGTGGGCTGGGGAAATGTCTAGTGAGAGCAGCTGCTGGGGGAGAATTCCTCCAGGCAGTCTGATAAATGCAAATTGCCTGAGGCCCAGGGCCCTTCCGAGCCCAGCGGTGTATTAAGAGGGGGATTTTGCACCTCCTTACTGAGATCCTTTGATACAGCTGTGTGGGTGCCCAGGACGAGGGAACGTTGCAGGTTCAGCGTGAGATGCACTGACGGCAGCATGGGATAGGATGGGTGGGCAAACTTTTTGGCCTGAGGGCCACATTGGGGTATGGAAATTGTATGGCGTGCCATGGATGCTCACAAAATTGGGGGTTAGGGTGCGGGGGGGGGCGAAGGCTCCGGCTGGGGGTATGGGTTCTGGGATAGGGCTGAGCGTTTGGGGGTTCAGGAGGGTGCTCCAGGCTGGAACCGAGGGGTTCGGAGGGTGGGAGCGGAATCAGGGATGGGGCAGGAGGTTGGGGCACGGGAGGGGGTCAGGGGTGCAGGTTCCAGGCAGCGCTTACTTCAAGCAGCTCCCAGCAGCAGCGACATGTCTCCCCTCCGGCTCCTACGCGGAGGCGCAGCCAGGCGGCTCTGCACACTGCCTGCGCGGCCAATGGGAGCTGCAGGTGCAGCGTGCGGCGCCCCCTGGCTGCCCCTACGCATAGGAGGCGAAGGGGGGACGTGTCGCTGCTTCCGGGAGCCATGTAGAGTGAGGCAGGGCCCAGACCCCGCTTCCTGACTGGAGCACTGGAGTGGAGCAAGCTCCGGACCCCGCTCCCTGGTGGGAGCTCGCAGGCCAGATTAAAACATCTGGGGGGCCAGATGCGGCCCCCGGGCCGTAGTTTGCCCACCCCTGGGATAGGAGCTTAGACCAGCCGGGGAATCCACTATCACTCGCTCTAGCCAGTGCTGTCAGCCCATCATGGGCATCAAACCAACTCACCCGATTTTCATTTACATTTAAAATAAAGAAAATCACCAGTTCTAATTTTACCGAAGGCCCAAGAATCACTGCCAAGGACTCGGCCCTCTAGTTAAAAAGATTTATTAAGCAGTCGTTGTGGCACCAGTACTAATGGCCGCTGCCTCCCAAAAAACCAGCAGGCTTCAGCTAAGCAGTAAGGATGCAGGAGTCGGCGAGACGGTTAGTGCTTCTCCCCACAGAACAAACCAGAGCAAAACCCACTGGCTGTTAGGACGGCGCTATAAAGCGGAGCAAGTTTAGGAAGCAGAAAGGTGACCAAAGGCCTTTGTCTCTTAAACCTGTCATGGGCACACAGACTGTGCAAAACATAGTGATTAGCATTGGGTTAAAGCACAATCACACCAGCCCATGGACTGCAGGCATTCAGTAGTTAAGGCTTATAAAGTGCTTTGAAGATCAGCCCTACACAGCCACTAAGTAGTATTATTAGGGTGTCATCCCCACGTATCACAGATGTAATACAGAGCAGGGTGAGCAGTGGCTGTCACATGTGCATGCTCAGAGGGTAGTAATGGAAGACAGAATACATGGTGATGTACCGCAACAGCACCGGACAGGTGTGCACTGATGATGTCATACACACCTGCCTTGCACGAAATAATACAGGAGAGGGTGTGCACTGACAGTGTCTTATCCACACAAATCGACTGTAACAATGCAGGGTACAAGGCGGGGAGGGCATGGCACACACATGCACCGCGGCTGCAATAGCACGTGTGCAGTGATGGTGTAAATCGACTCACACCTCAGGTGCGCTAACACAGCGACGGTTGTATACATAAAAACAACGAGGAGTCTGGTGGCAGCTTAAAGACTAACAGATTTATTTGGGCTTTCGTGGGTAGAAAAGAAGTGGGTTTTTTACCCACAAAAGCTTATGCCCAAATAAATCTGCTAGTCTTTAAGGTGCCACCGGACTCCTCGTTGTTTTTGTGGCTACAGACTAACACGGCGACCCCTCTGATGGTTGTATACATACAGCTCCAGTGCAATACTACGGGACGGGGTGTGCAGTGACTGGGTTACGTATTCTACACACATCTTAGGGTCAGCTGCACAGAACTGGGTCTGCAGGTGCAATGTCAGCCCTGCATGTGAATTGGGAGGCAGGGACTTACAGCGCTGAAAAAACACCACCCAAGCAATTTGATCCCATACCCACTGAAATCAACGGCAAAGCTCCCATTGACTTAACGGTGCAGAGTCGCACCCAAAGTGAACAAATCAACAGCCCATAGTACACCGGATTAGGGTCCTGACTCCCTATTTCCAGGGGCACATCCTGAGCTACAACAATTTACGCCAAACGGAGACTCTTCTCCCTAAAGCCTGTCAAGACCGATGAACCAAGAGTCTGATCAGCACATTTTCGGGTGCCCCATTCCTTTGCTGTAGCTGCTAAATATGCTGGCTGCAAACCTATGAGGTTCTAAACTCATTTGTTCCTCTGCCCAGGACATGGCGGTGTGAACGCCTGCCTCCCCATGGGTTAGCACCTTTAAGAAATGGTCACTCCAACACTGTGGTCGAGAAGTTCAGAGTCGGGCGATTTTCAGTTTCATAATTACACTGCTTGGAATCCTCATCAGCCAATCAAATTGTTCCTTTGGTTCAAGCCATCACAACCACATCCTTTTTAGAGTAACAGAAGCCCAGAGCAGAATGAGTCATTTGGTCCCCTGGTAGTGAGAATATTAGTCCATTGCTTTCTTGGTTTGTTCCTCTTTTCTTTTTTTAATGCAGACATGGGAGAGAGATAGTGTCCATGCTGTTGAAGATCTGTCTCTTTGGCTGGCGATGCCTACCCTCCCGGCTTGCCTTATATTACCATAAGCAATGACTTCTTCGGAATGGATATGGTCCAGCGTGGTCCCGTTTAGGAATGTTATTTGTTGTCAGAGAATTCAGTGCTAGCTGTACAGCTCTTCGTGTTGACAGGTTTCCTGCTGCTGCTGCCCAGGTTGACTCAGAAACATAAGAAGTGCCACCCCAAGATAGACCAATGGTCCATCTAGCCCAGTATCCTGTCTCCAGCAGTGGCCAGTAAGAATGCACACGTCAGTCTACCTGCCCGTGCATCTCTCCAGTCAAGTGTCGGGATGCACATTCCTGGAGGGGGCTTGCACCCTCCAAGTATACAAGACGGCACTCCTGACCGGCAATCGACCCCCACATTGCAGAGAGGGGCAGCCAGCTCTAAGCCTCTTTTCCTTTTTCCAACTGATTGTTTAAAAGAATTATTTCTTTCTGTTTTCTTCCTTCAGTTTTGTTTTCTAAAATTCCCTGTGTGATATTTAAAAAAAAAAAACCCAGACAAACAAAAAACAGCCCCACCCCCTAGCCAACAGATGGCAAAAAACCCTGGGGCGGTCAAGGTTAACTAGGCCACCCAATGGGTGGAATATTGTGACACCCCATTTTGTTTTACATCAGTCAGCTGGAGGGCTACTGGGCCCTCCCATTGTTACTGACTGGAGGGGGGGGAGAAGGGAGCGTTAAGCAACATGAAGAATGCAATTTCATTACATACGTGGGAAAATAATCAAACTAGACCCCCCCCCCCCCTCAAGGCTGGTTTGTAGCAAAACGATACGACTCTCTCAACGCGAGAGTGCGCATAGGGGACATTCTGGCCTGGAACGGAGCTCTGGAAAGCTGGAGCCACCACTCGGATATGACGGAAAGACTCAGCATTAGACCCGAGCCAGCAGTTTAACCTGATATTTCCTAGGATCAGAGAAGTCAGGGGCATAAGAGACCCATACGGCCATCCAGCACATTGCTCTGCAGTGCGGGGCGTTCCCCAGCAAAGTGCAGCTGGGACTCAAACAGCAACTGCGATGGGCAATTCGGTTTAGTGCTGTGTGCCTCCCTATGGGCCTGATCCCTACGGGCCTGAAATCAATGGGGGGGGTGGTTCTATTGACTTCAGGGAATCAGCCCAAAGCTGGCATGGTGAATGGTGCGCAGCCGACCAGGACCGGGGGAGGGACGCTGCTCTACAGAACAGCATGAACAGGGGCGGAGGGAAGGGATCTAAGCCCCGCTGGGAAATGCAACAAGTGGGGCTGCAATTGTAGGGACTGCGACGAAGACTCTCTCAAGTCTTCTCGCTAGGAGCCGGAGCCCTTGGAAAGGCTCCTATTGACTTCAAGAGGCTTTGAATCAGGATCAGGAGGGACCCAACCCATTTGCCAACCTTGCCCACCTCTAAGTCCACCCTGCACAGAAGACAAAGGCCTCTCCCCTGCCATCCCCCCTCCATTGGCCCTTTTTCTGAGAGGGAGCAGGGCGGATAGAGGCGGGAAAGGGCAAGCAGCAGCGGTGTGAGGGCAGGCGGCAGCAAGAGGCAGCGGAAGGAGGAAGAGAGCTGCCAACCGGCTCCGGTGTGTGTCTCTGCCAGCGGGAAGAGAAAGGAAACGCGGCGGTCTGCAGCGGGGGGTGGGCTCGTGGTCGGGCAGGGCTGGCCAGCCTCACTCGGAGTGGAGGGACAAGGCCACCTGGACACAGGCGAGCTGCTTGTCACCGTTGCTCAGGACAACCTGGATGCGGTAGTCGCCATTAGTCAGCCAGGAGGGCAACTGTATGACGGGCAAGTAGAACTCACTGGATGGCAGAGAGTAGGAGCCCTAAGGAGGGAAACAGATGCCAAGACGTTAGCACACAGCAGCTCCCGCCTCACCCCACCACCGGCCTCTCCTGCCTCAAGGTACAAGCCCACTGCGGGGTGACCCCACCAAGCTTTCGGATTCTACCCCCATCTGCTCCCTGCCCTGCACCTCTTGTGGAATCTCAGTCATTATCTAGATGAACAAATCAAGCATGTTCGAATATCCATAACTACTGATCACTAATTACTTCCCCACTGGTGCCCTTTGCTGCCCACCCATCACCCTGCAGCCCACTGCCCAGTGATTTCCAGATCAGCCTCTCTGCTTGGTTCAGAGACCTCAGCCCCTGTGGGTTTCTGCCTGTATTCCCCTATGTTCCTGGGCCCCATTTCCACTGTCCGGGCTAGCTCAGTACGACTGGCTCTGGCAGTGTCTGGAAGGTGACTTTCTCCACTCCAGCCAGCTTCACCGCTGCAGGCAAGTTACTCCCTGCCCCTGATCTGGGAGACTTTCCCCGGGTCCAGCTGCCTTTGGGGCAGTGTTTCCCAGCAATGTTACAAACAACCCCCAGGTGGCAGCAGCGATCAAAGCGAGCTGACACCCCCTGGCTCCCAGCCTAGCCCACAACGGCTGCAGAATGCCCCCAGGGATGGGGAGGCAAAGCCCAGACCTCCCTGGCGTGGGCCTGCTGCACCCAGACTCTGCCTGATTCCCCACGGCCTTGCACCGTGTGTGCAAAGTGGGTGCTTCGGATTGGGTCAGAACAGGCCCATCTAGTTCAGGACCCTGTCTCCACCAACGGCCAGTTCCTCTGACCTGACCCCCGGGCTGCAAGGCAATGGAGAATCCAGCCAACAGACACGCTGCCCTCGAACTCCCCCTTCTCTTAGCTGCCGGTTTCTATTCTTTCTCCTCCAAGTGCTCACGAAGCTCCTTCCCCAGCACACAGATAGCTGACTGAGAGGGCACGGGGAGAGGAGGGCTGCCATGCTGAGCAGGGGTCCTGGACTTAGGGGTTGTGACCACGCTGCCCTTTCCATGTCACTGTGACAGGAAGCTCCCTGCTGGCTCGTGGCTAGACGGGAAGCAGGGGGTCCTGAGAAGGAACATGCGGAGAACAGCTGGCTTAGCGCTTACCTGTTTGAAGGGGCAGTGACAGGGGATGCCGTAGCTGAGCAGAGGCTCGGGGCATGGTGATCCGGGGGGGATGACGTTGTCCAGGATTCTGCAAAGGCCATCATACGTGCAGCTCCCAATCTGGTCAATGCAGGGGATCTTTATCCATATGTCAATTATCTTCTTTTCCACGGTAAACACCGCCTGGGACAAAGGGTTGCACACATCACGTACCAGAGAATCCAGCTGGTACGGTCTCCCCTCCACCCTTCTCCTGCTCCAGGAAGCCTTCCTCTGTAACCTTGCCATACACCAGCTTTCCTAACCAATCGGCCCATGGCCCATCTTGGTTTCTCTTGGTGGTTTTAGATTGTAAGCTCTTCCAGGCTGGAAAAGCACCTTCCTAAACTGACGGCACTGGTACTACTCCAGACTGACAGATCAGAAACCAGCCCTATGTCTGCAAAGTGCTGAGTTCTTAGGGCACAATGCAAGAGATTTTTAGGAACAATAACGACTGGGGAAACCTTCACCGGGCTGTAGGTTTCCTATTCAGAACAGCGCAATGGAGACTCATCCTCTTTAATTCTGTTCTCGAAAAAACACATGACTCTACCCAGATTCGAAACCCTCACTATCTCTCTGTGGCGCCCCTAACACAGTGGGGCCTCGATCTAGGCAACTTCCAAGCATTACCACAACACAAACATGAACTAACAGCGATGGGAACAGCAGTAAAGGCTGCGAAGTCTTGCCCATGGAGGTGCCGGCACACAGCTCCCGCCGAACTCCAGGGCAGAATTTGACCTGCTCTGATTCTTTGGCATGAGCAGCAGCGTGATAAAACACCACACGGAGAAAGTCGATCCAGAGCCACATTCCACTAAATAAAAGAAGCGGAACAGAAATGTACTGTCCTGGGCAGCAATTCCCGTTTCGCCTTGCTGGGTGTTTGGCCCTGTTGCAGCTGCCCGGCTGAGGGACAGGAGGCACTTGGGAGGCAGGGGTGAAAGGTGGGCTAGTTCCTCCGTAACTTCTGCAATCGCAGCTGTGTCCTTGAGTCAGCCCCGGTTTCTTCCTGCCCTGGCATCCCCAGTGAATCCCAGCAGCCATCTCTCTGCCTGCTGCAGCCAGGACAGGTCACGCCCTGCGTCCTCGTTTAGGCCAGAGGTAGTTGGGCGTGCCAGGCTAGCAAAGGGGAATTCCCACTGGCTCAGCCCAGCGCCGGCAGTGACCTTGCCCAGATGTAAAGGGCAGGGGAGGATCAGGCCTGCTATCACTCGCTACGCCCACTCTTGGGAAATAACAACATCGCCCCGTCAGCACTGGCTCTGCAGGCGGGGCTGCCTGCTGGTTAACACCCTGCATCAGAGACCGGATGGGAGAGTCCTGCCCCTGCAGATCAGGGCCCAGGGCAGAGCGGGTGTAACTGCCCCCCATCTGGCCAAGCCCTCGCCCGCCACCCTGGCACGAAGAAGGGCGGGCCGGGGCTCGCAGTGTCACTGATGGGAAGGGAGCCCTGTAGCGAGGCCTGCCTCCCCCTGCCGCCCACACCATCACATGATCCAGCTCGCAGGGCAGGGGAACTTGGTGAACCAGAGCCACCAGCAGCCCTTCCGCTTTCAGCGAGGCTCAGGAACAGCTGAGCCGGCCACTGCAGCCTTCGCCATAGCTCTCCCGCCCCCTCCCAGGGGCACCCGCCCTGCAATGCCCGCCCCTCAGCCGTGTTTGCAGCCTGGGCGGTGCGTGTCACTAATCTCTAAAGGCCAGACCCTCTGCTGGGGGTCCCAGGAAGGCGTGTGGGCTCAGGGGGGCCCCAGCCCCCCAGCTGCAGTGGGTGCTGTGCACATGCGGAGGAGCTTTAAGGAAGGGATTCTGTTAGTTATCGGCGTCTCCGCAATCAGGAGCCTAGTCTGGCATTTGGGGGTGGGTAATGGGTCTGCTCCCCCTGGCCAGTGTTCTGGGGAGGGGAGTCACCTGGTAGAGAGGCATCTCCCACCTGCCTCTCTGCATCTCCTGGTGTCCTATCCCTCCCCCCATTCCTCTTCTCTCATTTCAATTTCCGATGAAGGTTTCCCCTTGTCTCTTCCCCTCCTCCTGACCTTAATCTGACTCCCCCACTCAGAGTCTCCCATTTCTCTGCACACCAGCATCCCCCTTCTCATTGCTTCTGTGTTCCCTCCTTCCTCTCACTCCCTCCCCCTGTGTTTCCTCATTCTCTGAACACCCCTTTGTGGCCTTTAGCTCCGTGAAATCATTCCCCACCCAGGCGAGGAAAGATCAAGGGAACGGCCCCCGTTGGAGCTCGCCACATCTAAAACCCTCGGCCTCATTCTCAAAGGCGCTCCCGCTGGCTTCCCTGGGATCTGCGGGTGCCCAGGATTGGCCAATCAGGCCGCGGCAGTTTCGGTGCCCGCCTTCCTCAGACTTGGCTGCGTTCCCTCAGAGGCGAGTCCGAGACTCATTCATCACCCCAGCCTAACACAGACGCCGCCAGGTTGCTCCAGGGAGCGGGAGGTGGGAGCAGCTTGGCTCTTAGCCAGTTCCACTTCGCAGGCCGGGCCCGTGGGGCGTGGAGAGGGGGTGGGAAGTCACAAGGGAGTGACTACACACACATCAATGGGCTGCTTTAACTTTCCTGAAGGAAGGGGACTAGCTATCGTGGTACGAGCACCTTTCTGCCCATATAACTGCATCCGTCCTAGGGGTTGCACGGACCCGTTTTAGTGAAAAGTTGCCGCCCAAGAGCCAGACCGTGCACAGCCCAAGCCAGCCTTCGGTCCCCCAGCAGCAAATATTGCTATGAATAAGAAACTCTGGGCCCTGGAAACTGACTGCAGCAGTGGAAGGTCTGGGGCCGGAAACACGCCCCAGGTCTAGCAATCCCCGTTTATTCACACCTGTTGGGCCAGGTGCTGTGGTGGCTTTGGGCATGTTCTTTCCCAGCACTCCACAGCACGTTAATGGGCAGATCCTGTGTCTGAAGAGGCCTCTCTGGCGGGCTTGCCTGTTTCACATACCTTCAGAGGTGAGCTGATGTCAGCTTCACTGGAAACCTCCGCACTGACTTTCAGGTCCCCGGGGATGTGGATCGGGTCCGGGGCTACGGACAGACTCTTAATCACAAAGGGATCGGTCCCATTGCCACAGTTCTTCCACGAGAAGCCACCAACCTACAGGATTGAGCGAAGGAAAGGGTTAAACAGTCTCTGTACTCAGCTGGGCTGGCTGGAAAGTTCTGGAGTGTGACAGCCCCTTGGAATTCTATCATGGGGGCAGAGAACTCCATNCAGACTCTTAATCACAAAGGGATCGGTCCCATTGCCACAGTTCTTCCACGAGAAGCCACCAGCCTACAGGATTGAGCGAAGGAAAGGGTTAAACATTCTCTGTACTCAGCTGGGCTGGCTGGAAAGTTCTGGAGTGTGACAGCCCCTCGGAATTCTATCGTGGGGGCAGAGAACTCCATCCATTTCACACACACACACACACACACACGGAAATGAGCTTTTCAAGCATGCAGTCAAATGCTGAAGAAATAGTAACACTGTACTAACATTTCAGGAGGAGATTTTCAAAAGCTCCCAAGGGATTTAGGAGCACAAATGCCATTGCCTCTGGGATCCTAAATCCATCGGGCATTTTAGAAATTCTCCTCCTCAGGCAATAATTATAAAGCCTTTTAATACATTTGAGTCCAACACATGCTCCTCTATCTGGCATTTCCAAGCTTCCTATTGAACAATGCTTATAAAAACATGCATCTCCCAGATTTAACATGTGCGTAGAAATAGCACATTCACCGCTGACATCACCAACAAACACTAGACTCTGAAACTCAGAGGGCTTGTTTTATTAACAGGCTCTGAACTGAGTATATATGGCCTAGTCTACACACACACTAGCACCAGTGTAATTGAAGGTGTGGTTTTATACTGATTTAGTTAGACCAGTGCAGCTTTGTGTGTGGACAGTCTTAAACTGATTTAAATCTGGTTTAATACCAGGTTAGCTGGTGTGGGTAAATTAACAGGTGCAAGCTAAACCACCAGAAGAGTATCGACAGTGGTTTGCCGTACGGGCTTATCTACACACAGAAGTTGTACCAGTTTCACTTAAATCAGTTTTGTTACACCAATGCACCAACTTTTGTGCACAGACTCTTATATTAGTTTAAAACTGGTTCGATCAGTTCAGCTTGTACCAGTACATTTAACACAAATTACACCAATATAAACCAGATTTAAGCTGGTTTAACTGAACTAGTATAAAGTCACACCTCCAGTTCAAACCAACACAACTTCGTGTGCACGACTGGGGCTAAATCAAATTAAAACCAATTTCATTCAAACCAGTGCAACTTCTGTGTGTAGACAAACCATTCAAAACCAAAGTCTATTTATCCACAGGACAGGCACAGCAGAAGCAACAACCGTTTCATTGGGCATCCCCTCACATGGACTCATCGGCATCCCTTCCTCCCGTATTGGGACAGACTGGTTCTGCGGGGGCAACCCCTCTGATTTACAGTCGGTTCCATCCCACTGATGTCAGGGGGATTGCCAACATGTCACCAAGAGGAGAACTCGTCCCCGTAGCCCACCTCTGTCTAGTCCTAGTAAATTTCAGCATGTTGCATTCTGCTGGAGTGGGTGTATATCTATAGATTCACACCTCCAATATAAGAACATAAGAATGGCCACAGTGGGTCAAACCAATGGTCCATCTAGGCCAGTATCCTGTCTTCTGACCGTGGCTGGTGCCAGATGCGTCAGAGGGAACGAACAGAATGGGGCAATTATTAAGTGGTCCATCTCCTGTCATCCAGGCCCAGCTTCTGGCAGTCAGAGGTTTCGGGCCACCCAGATCACGGGCTGCTTAGGATTTCCATGGAACATCTTGTGCTGCCTACTCAGAGGGCCTAAGTCTGAGTCACGGATAACTCTGCTCCTTCTAAATAACATTTCTCCAGCCACATCAAAGGCACATGTCCCCGGGAAGGGACAAATGTCCAGGTCAAGTTTGAAGCTTTATCACTAAAGCCGTTTACTTAGTTTGAGTGCAAACACACATCTGAACAAGCGAGAGGCAAGGTCCTCTCGGATAACTAGAACAAGCCCAGCTCCCTGGGAGGGGACACTACTGAACTGACCAGTGTGAGCTCAGAAGGAGCACAGCGTACCTGTTCTGACAGGTGGGGGCTATTCGGGAAAGTAGGGAAATGCTGTTTCCACCAGAGTTATAGCCCAGGTAATGGGTAATTGGATGCCACTGCGATATAAAGTGGCCTCAGTATAAAAGCAAATCAGGCCCTCGGTATCGATTCAATGTTTGCTTTTGACTAGATGCTCTTGTATAATGCTCTGGCACACACTGAAACCTCGTCCTGGCAGCACGGAGTGGCTCTAGCCCTGGCATAGCCAGCCTGGGGGGGTCACATCAATGAGGTGTAATGCCAGCTCTCCCACACTATCGCTCCGCCCGGCAAGCCAGCCCCAGACACCCCTGCTCCTTTCTGGGCTCCTTGGGGGTCACAGGCAACCGGCGTCATTCAGAACAGGCCTAAAGCTGCCGAATTTCAGGCTGAGACAAATCCAAAGCACAGCCCCATATCAGGAGAGAATAAAGGGGGGTTACAGACATCTCTGCACCTCCCTTCCCAAGCTGCACCCCTCAGCTGCACTGAGGCTCCGGGCCATGCGTCCATGTCCGTTCTGCAGCCTCTGTGCAAAGAGTGACATGCTTCTCTGCCTAACCTTGAGTTTTTGGACAGAGCCTCTGGCTCTGGGGCGATCTCTCACACCCACAGAACTCTCTCCAGCCTCTCACGACTTTGGCTGGTGAGGTGGTTGCTGCAAAAGCAGAACTGAGATTTAAAAGAACAAAATGAGAACTGAAAGTTGGGCACAGCCCAGATAAGGCAGCTCCTGTGCCTGGCCTCTGTGCTGGCTCTCCTGAGGTCACAGGGCTGTTATTGCACAGATTCAATAACAATGCAATCTATTTCATGTCTGAGTTATGGTCCAAATGGCAAGGACTCCAGGAGGCGGGTAAGGAATGGGACAGCCATTAGGAACAGCTCAGGCCGCAGTTATCCATAGTATGCGGGTATGGCTGAGGGACCTTGGTCCAGCTCCTGGTGGACAAGCATGCATGTCACCAAACCATGTCACTACTGAGACCCTCTCTGGTCATGGACACAGGCAGTTCCAGCACACAGAAGGGCAAAGCCTGTGGGGTCTGATTCCCCACCCGGGGCCATCATTTATACGCACAGAACAGGAGCTCGGCGCACTGCCCCATCAGGACGGCAGCAATTCACACCTGCTTGGCACAGGTGTAAACAACTCCACAAGGTGCAGGGCCGCAAGGATTCGAGATCATTGTTAGCAGCACCAGGTTACAGGCTGGCAAGCAGCCCTGCTCCCACACATGGGCGGGCGGGCAAGGAAGCAGGGTGCTATGCCCATAGGAATCCAGGCCAGCGCTCACCACTGCTCTCCTGGGGACAGAAGTGGGTGTATAGCCCCATGCTGCCAAGGGTGACAGGTGGGTAAGCAGTGCCACCCCTCACGCTAAGAGTCCCTGCTCCCCTTCAGCCTTCAGAAATAATAACGATACAGAGCCGGCTCTTCGAAAGGGCTTTTCATTAAAGCCACACTTGACTTTTCCTTCCAAATGGTTTGTTATTTTTTTTTAACCTTTTTGGGGGCATAAATTATGTCAGAGGTCAAAATCGAAACCTGTCGAAACGATCGAAACACAACGTCTCGACTGACCCGACGGGAATTCTTCTCCCACTCTCGGTTTGCGAAACCGTTGGCGATTTCGGATCCTGGTCCCGATGCCGGAGGTAGGGTGACCAGATGTCCCGATTTTATAGGGACAGTCCCGATTTTGGGGTCTTTTTCTCACATAGGCACCTATTACCCCCCACCTCCTGTCCCGATGTTTGACACTTGCTCTCTGGTCAGCCTAGCCGGGGAGGGGACCATTTTGGGAGCCCTGGGAAATTCTGGCCAGGCCGGAAAAGCATTTCCCACCCAGCTCTCCGGCTGCTGCCCAGGGCTGGGACCTCGCTCCCGGCACCGGCTCTCCATCCACACAGGCCAGCCCACCCCAGGCAGTCCGGACACTAGCAGGCTCCCGCACTTGGCACGTGTGGGCNCTGGGACCTCGCTCCCGGCACCGGCTCTCCATCCACACAGGCCAGCCCACCCCAGGCAGTCGGGACACTAGCAGGCTCCCGCACTTGGCACGTGTGGGCTAGTGCACACGGGCCCTTCGGCACCTGCGTCTGCCCCACTCCACAGCCCCTGACCCGTCCCCTTACCTCGCTCAGCCGCCTGGACCGAGGCCTCTCCACCAGGAAGGGCTGCCCCCACCGGCCGCCCAGCACAGCTGGGCACAGCTGCAGGGCACAGAGGGCCAGGGCCAGCGCCTGCATCGCTGCCTCCGCTCCGGGGCCGAGTGAGCCGCTGCCGGGGCTGGAGCCGGGAAGGGAGGCGGAGCGCGATCGGGGAGGCTCGGCTCAGGGCGCCGGGCTGATGCGGGGTCTATGTGCCGGAGCCAGACGGGCAGGGTAAGGCGGCGGCGGCGGCTGGCTCGGCAGTTCCGCCTCTGGGCTCGCTCGCTCGCTCGCCCTCTCTCCCCAGCCGCTGCCCGGCCTCCGCTCCCTCCTCCTGGCTGCTCGGCCGCTTCTCTCTTCCTCTTTCGCGTGGGTCTGGTTAACCCCCAGGCTGGAGGTGCAGCGAGCTGGGACGGGGATGCAGGGAAAGGGGCCCTGCCCTCTGCCGGCAAGGAAGGGCCGAGCTGAAGCAGCTCCCTTTCTCTGCCCTGCCTCCCTTGCCATCAGCTCCCTAGTAGCCCCGCTTCTTATTTCTAGCAGCCCCAGCCATGGCCAGGCGCTGTGCAGACACAGGGCAAGACAGGCCCTGCCCCAAAGACTTTGCAATCTAAGGGCTTGGCTACACTGGCAAGTTACAGCGCACTAAAGCCGCCAACAGCGCTGTAACTCACTACCCGTCCACACTGGCAAGGCTTGTACTCCTCCTAAGTAGAAGACAGGTGGGTACCGACAGACACACCAGGGCAGCACAGGGAAATAGGGCCACAATGCTGGCAGTGATCTCGGCACACTGATTCCCCAAGGGCCCCTGCCAATGGCACTGCTGACATGCAGCCACCCGATGATACAGGACTATCCGAATAGTCCTACTGAGTGAGACCGATGGCCCAGCTAACCCAGTATCCTGTCTCTAACAGGGACCAGTACCAGAGGCTCCAGAGGAACATGCATCATGGACCTGCCCATACCATGTATTTTTCCTAGCCCCAGTCAATTAATGGTTGCTTTATCCTATATAATGCCACTATGGATGTTGTTAGTGGTATAAATGTCTAATCCTGTTTTAAATCCTGCTAAACTCTTGGTGTCAATGATATATAGTGGCAGTGAGTTCCACAGGTTAACTGCATGTTGTGTAAAAACGTAATCAGTTTATCTACCTGAGGAGTGTTGGTATCTCCAAACCTGAGGCTTAGAACCCTTAGCCAACCCCTCCAGATCAGTCCAAAAGTGCCACAGAACTTTTCCCAGCTGTGTGGGTTTGTTCCAGGCAAACAGAGGCAACGTGTCTGGGCAGCAATATACCAGTTAGGGAAGATGTGGAGGAAAGGGAGGGGCAGGTGGTGAGGATCCAAGTTTCCTAGAATCTGTGTGAATCAGGAGAGGATTTGAACAGGAAGGGGACAGTCCAGTTCTGTGCTGAAGAGTTTGGAGCTTTTATTATTTTTAACTTCTCAGTGCTTGAGGTACATACAGCAAAATGCATGTCCAGAATTCCAGCGGGCCCACCACCACTGTGGTGTCAAGGCAGGCACTCCAAGGCTCTCTCATTCTGAGTAGGGGTCCAGCAGCGAGAAGGATAAAATTGGCAGCGTGGTGAACATCAGGCAATCGGCACAGGCTCCGACTAGCTGCACCTCCATGACCTTAGGTCCTGCTTTGAGCAGGGGGTTGGACTAGATGACCTCCTGAGGTCCCTTCCAACCCTGAGATTCTATGATTCTATGATTATGTAAGAGAGGTGGGCCAGGATCTGAACACCCACAAAGTTATTTAACCCAAACACAATTGCCTTTGTCTTTATATCGGGCCAAACCAAAACCCTGGGATCCAAACAGCCCCCAACTTTGGGGGGGGGCTCGTGATCCACGTTTTGTGGCTCGGGCCCGTCTCCTTACCATAAAAGGGAGAAGAAAGTGCTCTGTGGGACGGAACATCTTTCCTCGCAACAAACCGGCGGGGTAGCTGCATTGCAACTGCCCAGGGAATGGGTGGAAGGGATGAGAGAGTCTTACAGAGTGTAGATTGTGACACACACAGGGCACCTATTAAAGGCTTAGTCACGTCTGGGAAGTGGTTGCGATGTCTTCCCTGAGGGTATGTTTCGCCGGATGCGTTTGGTGCAGTGCTGATAAGGTAACATCCTTACTGGCGTTGGGATGGGTGGGTGGAGGGCTCAGCAGAACCAGCCGAGCTGCGTCTCTCTCAGATGTGGGGAACGCCCTCGTTCTGACGCCTGCTCACGCAGTCGAATCAAGCTCTCCGTGCTAAGGCGGTTGTTACCCTCTCTCCATGGCCTCTGCCCCGTTCCTCTGGAGACAAGGCACCGACTCTGTCACCCTGCAGTGCGGACTGGCCTCCAGCTAGACGAAATGTATAGAGACAGCGCCGAGGCCTGGGCGTTCCACGCGGTGTGTCTGATTGGCACGACAGCTACAGCAGCACCGTGTCTCCAGCCGCGGAACCGGGTTTGGCGAATGGGGGTGGAAACTGAAGAGTGAGCCCACCCTGCACTCACCCAGCAGCAATGTCTCCCGTCCCACGGGGCTTGGCCCAGCTCCCCACTCCGGGCTTTGCGACCTGGCCCCCGGGCTCACAGCGCCATTCAGGTTTGGCTCGGCCACCCGCTGTCATGGCAGAGAGGCAGCCAGGCCGAATAGTGGCGCTGCGACGCGGCACACGGGGAGGCAGTGCCACGCGGCCCTGGGCACCATGTCACAAGGCCTGGAGCTGGGAGCGGGGCCCAGCTCTGCGGGACCTGAGCCGCTGCTGATGGGTGCGTGCAGGGTGGGCTGACACCTTCCTTCTCAATTGCATAATGTGCTTGAAAGGGTACCACACATACACCTAAAGGTCACCCCCATTAGCTCCGCCACAGCCAACACAGCGAGCCCAGCATGGCCTGTACAGAATGAGGCCTAGCAGCACATCTGTGTTGACTCACCTTATGTAATGCCGCCGGTGGATGCAACTCCTGCCCATGTCTCTGTGCAGCATAAGTCAGACTCGGCAGTGACCAGTCACCGGCACCCTGCTGCATACGACTCCATGCTTTACCAGCACCAGCCGTCACAGTCCTGCACCCAGGGGATGCTTTTCCCTGCAGCCTGATGAGTACAGGAAGATCTCTGACAGGCGCAGTTCCCCGGCTGACACAAGGTATAAGGACATCCTGCAACTGAAATGCAAGATTTCTGAAGGTGTTTTAAGGTTTTGGGTTAGCGCGCGCGTGTGTATCCAGTGGTTCAGTGTCTGCAGTCTAAATAAAGTTCTAAAGAAAGTGACTCTTTCTGCCATTCTTTACCTTTTAAATGGCTCCAGCCACCACATATGGAGGCAGATGTCGAACATCCCTGAAGTTCAGGGTGTTTGGGTCTGGGGTTGGGAATTGGGTCTCTCTCTATCAGCACAACATTTCACAGGACAAATAACAAAGTCACACACAAAAAGAAAAGAAAAAGAAAAAAGCCCCAGCCGCCTTTTTTGAAGAGCAAAATTAAATCCGGGGAAAACACTGAGCTGTGCAAATAACAAAGTAAACCTAGAATGTGACTTTGAGCCAATGACACCCATGTTTAGTTCACGTGTCTATCACAAATATTACAAAGACTTTCAGAGAGAGAGAGAGAGAGACCCAGGTGAAGGAGTAGAAAGTTTACAGGAAGAAAAGAGAAAAATCAGCAATGAAAACAACATAATCCACATTTGTTCATTTGCATTATAAGTTCTTTGGGGCAGGGACCCCGTTTTCCTACATTTCTATGAAGCGCCATGCAAAGCAAAGGCCTGGTATAAATACAATACTTTAGACGGATACGTCACCTAAGCATCAGGGGGCTGCTTGTACACCTGATCCTGCAAATGCTTACCCAAGTAGTCCTTCCTCACTGGAATGGCCACGTAGACGTCTGAGCTGAAACCCAGTCCCGTTCTTACACATTCTGAGACTGCGGATATTAGAAGGGCACATGGAGGTGCTCGCAGCGAATGCAAAGGACGCTCTCACGATCACACAGTCTGCAGCATTGTAAATGGATAATAGGAGTGAGTACTAGCAGGGGAACCGGCTGGTTGCCAGACCAGGCTAAGTCCCTCGCTCCTTGCAGCTGCTTACATGTGTTCCTGCTGGAGAAAAGGCCGTTCCCTGAATGACCATCTCTGTCTCCTTCTCACCTTCTGCTCTGTTTGTGGCACCTACCCCATCTGCGAACCGCTGTGCATGTCTAGGCTTCAGATAATCTGCCTGTGCTGGAGAGTGGGAGGTTCGGAGGTGAAGGTCTGGAATGATGAACCTCACAAAAATGGGACGTGCATGCACCTACGCAGAGGCTCTGACTTTTTCCCAGGTGTCTCTGATGCAAATCCATTGTGCTCCAGCCCAACTAATGGAGGGGTTTATTTGTCACACTTAGGGGAACTCCTTGGACCTCCTGCTCCCAGCACCCACACACCCATCCTCTCCTTTAACTGTCCTAGCAGCTTTCCCACCAGGGAATGGAGCATCATCGGGGCGGGCAGCTCAGGATAGGGGTAAGAAACGGCACTTTGGGACTTTACGTTTATTTGCTCAATAGATGTCCTGCCCACAACATGCAGAATGATGCAGCGAAGAAAGAAATCAATATAAGTGACATTCAGCCGATAGCGATCCGTGACAAATCGGTGTCGGCAGATCTGCAAGCGCTTTCATTAGAATTAATCCCCACGACTCAGAGAAACACCCCCAGGAGCTGTTGGAGATGCAGGTGCAGCCACTCTCTGAAGAGGGAGGGTGGGCCTGGAGACTGGAGGGGAGATGCAGTTTTCCCTAGGTGCCTCCCTCCTTCCCTGGCAGATCAGACCCAGCGTGACCGGCTGCCCTGCTCAGGCTGCGGAAATGCATGTGGAGCCGTGGGAAGGGGAGCAATGTTCCGATGGGCCCCAACTTACACGCCCAGTCACCGACTCCGGCAGGGGAAGGGTCCCGAAGGTCAGCGGAGCTCTATTTTTAGCAGCCCGGTGTTTGCAGCTCGTCCTTATTTAGTCATCAGCCGAGCAAGCGTGTGCGTGCGGGAGCGCAGGGGGGGAGTGGAGAGGGGTGACCGGGGAGGGGTGCCTGGAACGTATTACCTCGCCTCACACCAGCCAGGCAACAACAACTGCTTCACTTATCATCCTACAGCGGCTTAGGGCGGAGGAATAAATAGCAGCAGGCCCATGGACCTCTTCCTCCCACCCACCCCTTGAGGCAGCCGTGATCTTCCCATGCCCTTGGCAGGAGGGGCGAGAAAGTGTAAGTTACCCAGCATGGGTCGGTTTTCACTCTCAGGGCCCGAGAGCTACCAGGGAAGCCCCTTAGCGTGCAGAGAACTCACCTGGGAAGCGGCCCTGTGCATGGGCCGGTCACACCCAGCAACCGACCTGTCGTTCGACTGAGACAGAAGCCAACCCGGTACTGGTTAGTCTGTCACTTCAGTGTCGCAGCAGCATCCCCACACAGCTCTGCCAGCGCACCTCACACCTGGCCTGCCATACCTGTCCGGTTACAGTCCCGAGCCGCCACGCGGCTCTGCCAGTGCCCCCAGTCCTGATGCACAGCGCCCGCGTTCCTCGCAGTCTAGGCCCTCTTGAGCAGCGATGGAGAGTGCCCAATTCTGTACTGGTGACTAGGCTGAGAACACCACACTCATTACACTTGTGACCAAGGCCAACATTTGAAACTAGATCCCTGTCCCCAGGTTCGATTTTGCCCTCAGCCTTATGCATTTCACCTGTCTGCAAGCCTAGCTTATTGCTCTTGGTAGGCAAAGTGAATTTCATCCTCTCTTTCTTCTTTTTTTGTACTTAATTATTTTTTTCCTTTTTGCCGTTAAAAAGAGAGACCAGAAAAGGAACACAGTTGACCGGCTTTGGCTTTCTCCTCGCCCCACTTTTTGCAAAAAACACAGATTATTCCCCCAGAATGACAGGAATGCTCTGAAATCACCGCCCCAGCCCAAAACCAGAGCCACACTTGCCCTGAGGCCTTAGAAGACTCCACGGTTTCCATCTGAAGGAATCCGTGTGCCTATTTCCTGTAGGTCTGGTGGGCCTGAGCTCTTCATCGGGTCGACTGACCTTCTGAAAACTCACAGCCATGCTCAGTCAAAGCTGCAGCATCTCCGCTGGTTGGACAAAACCCATAAACATACGCAGGCTAGGTAAGGAGCCAGCAGAGATCAGTGACAGCGTTAATATCTCGTTTATTTATAGCCTATCCAAAAAAAGGCCTCCCCCTGGCCAATTGTGCATTTAGCCAGTCCGCATGCCCATGGACCCCTGCTGTGGGTCTCCTCACCCTCCCTCCCATTGTCTTCCAGTCCAGGGCCCAGCACAGTAAAGTCGTAGCCGTGCGAGTAATTACGCAGGGTTCCAGACACGTTTGCACAGCCCACGCTGAAAGGACCCGAACTGGCTCCTCGGGTATGTCAGCTCCAGTGGCGATCACACCCTGTGACTGCAGTATACCCATGCCCATCGTGCCATGCATGATGCCACGCCCCCAGTGCTGGGAGCTGAGAACAGGGCTGGTACAGAACCCCTGTGCCCACTCTGGAAAGCCCTTTGTGCAGGGGGCGGGGTGTCCTCCAGGGGCCATCTCCAGCCACTTTTAGGTCCCTTTGCTCTGTGCAAATCTCTCCAGCCCATTTTGAATGACAGAAACATGGAAAAAACAAACCAATCTCCCCACTTTCCTACCGGGAGTGAATCTGACGAGTCTTAGAGTGGAAGCTGTGTTAGTCTGTATCAGCAAAAACAACAAGGAGTCCTTGTGGCACCTTAGAGACTAACAAATTTATTTGGGCATAAGCTTTCGTGGGCTAGAACCCACTTCATCAGATGCACGGAGTGGAAAATACAGGAGCAGAAATAAATACATGAAAAGATGTGAGTTGCCTTACCAAGTGTGAGGTCAGTCTAATGAGACAATTCAATTGACAGCAGGATCCCAAGGGAGGAAAAATAACTTCTGAAGTGGTAATGAGAGTGGCCCATTTCAGACAGTTGACAAGAAGGTGTGAGTAACACTAGGGGGAAATTAGTATTGGGGAAATTAGGTTTAGGTTTTGTAATGCCCCAACCACTCCCAGTCTTTATTCAGGCCTAATCTGATGGTGTCCAGTTTGCAAATTAATTCCAGTTCTGCAGTTTCACGTTGGAGTCTGTTTTTGAAGTTTTTTTGTTGAAGAATTGCCACTTTTAGGCAATTAGGGAGTCTTGTGACTCCCCGGCCATGGCTCGTGAATCAGCCCGTTGTGAAATGCAGCCATTTATCAGATAGCAACAATCAAAATAAGTGAGTGCCAGATTGTGCCCTTGGGATCTGCATGGGGAGAGAACCCTCTGCTCACAGATCTCCCACCTCCCAGAAAGGTGTGTGTTCCGTCTCCAAGAAACAGTCACATGGGCCCATGACGGGGGACGCTCTCTGTAGCTCTATCCTGGGGTGAGCCAGGATAGGAAGGTGTTAGAAGGTGCTTTGTGCTTCAGGGCTTCTGTTCATCTCCAACTATTAGAGACCAGGATGAGGCCTAATGTGGGGGGTGGGGGAGATTATCCCACATCTGCTACTGTAGGGTTCTTACGCCTTCCCCTGCAGCATCTGGTCTTGGCCAGCGTCAGAGACAGGATATGGGACTGGATGAATCTTGGATCTGACCCATCTGGCAATTCCTATGTTCCTAAAGTGACTGTTTCCCTGCACCAAAATGCATGCACAGAAAGACACTGAATCCCCTTTAAATGGCTGTCTGAGGAAGGAGTAAACTCCCAGTGCATTGGGGCAGGGAAAGCAACATCAGAAACAGCGAAATCTTGCCAGTGAGGGCACATCCTGTGTAGCCCGCACAGGAGAGGTTTCATAATGATTTACTGCCAGTGAAATGCAGAGATCTTTGGTGCAGCAAAGTTACACAATGAACCAGATCTCCACCAGGCACCAGTGCAGAGCCAACCGCCTTGCTGAGGGGAGGGCCTTCGGGGATGTAACCACCTAATCTGGCCCAAGGCCCCTGATTTAAATGGCAGTATTTTAAAAACAAACATGTGTTGTAACTGCACTCAGTAACCATAACACTCCCTGCCATGCGGCTGCCCAGCACAGGAAGCCTGGCCTATCAGCACATCCGACACAGTTATCGTATTACAACTAGTAGCTCGCGCCGAGCAGCAGACGAGAGCAGCCCAGAGAACGAGAGCCAAACATGGATCCAAGCCCGCATTCACCGCAAAACCCTCGCCGGGTTGCCATGAATCCTGACAGACGGGGTGAGACCCGCCCTCCAGCTCCACAAGCCGAGAGGTGGGAACGGGAGCGCTGGGAGGATGGGAACTGACCTGGGATCGGCGCTAAGCAGCAGATGGCATCTGCGCACAGTCCCCAACGATTCTGCGGGCAAGGAGGGTGGAGCCTTAATTGAGTCCGAGTTGTTAGAGCTGGTCCATTTAGTGCCCTTCCCTGCCAAGGTAAAGGTGTTCCCGGACAGTACAGATCAATGCCCAGATATTGACCTTGCATGAGACAGTCAGTTCCAAAGACCACTTTTGTATGGCTGAGTTCATGAGAGCAGCAGGGCCTCCTTCTCCTCCTGTGACCAACCACCCTGCCCAACCTCCACTCTGTCCTCTAATGCCCTACTGCACCCCCTCCCATCCCCCCAACAGTTCCTGTAACGCATCATCCCTCCTCTTCCCATAATCCAAACAGCCTACACCTGGACTTCCATTTTGCAGCCGGGTCCTTGAATCCAGACATGCCTGAATTTGGGGGAAGTTTGATCTGGATCTAAACTGTGTGGTTTAGACTTATGTCTAGTACAGACTACCAGCCCCCTGCCCCACTCTGCTAAAATCAGAGGCATTTATGGAATGAGTCCCCAGCAGGGGGATAGTGTCTCAAATACCCGTCACCCTGCACAACCATTGACATCACACGGCACATGATCACTCATTTAAAAGGTGACCGGCAAAGCCCTGTAGAATTTAATAAGGTTCTAGAGAAATCACTCTAAAAAGCTACCGAAGCTATGGGATTTTTAAAAATGATCTAGCAGCCGGGAATTATTTTCTATTTCAGTCCAGAAAAAAAACGATAGAAGAGTTCTCATTTCCTAATAATTAAGTTCTGTAGGATTTTCCATGAGCGAAGGGGCGTGGGATTGTGTCTGTGCCTTTTTATGATGTCTAAAGAAATATTGCGCTAGATTTCCAAAAGAACTCAGGTTGCATTTAGGAACATTGGACAGATCTTCAGCAGCTCCCATGAAGAATGATGGGAGTTGTTGGGTGCCGAGCACTTTTGAAAATCTGGCCCATCAGATCTGGTCTTTCTGGGGGCCTCCTTGCATGTAATGTCCACTCCGCTATCCCTTTTCATGTTATATTTAAAAAGCAGTAAGACGAGAACAGTGCCTGGGATTTCTTCTTCTTTTTTAATATATAAGTTAAAGATGCCTCTGTATATCCTGGCCCGCCAGTGACCTTACCCTGGCTGTCTGAGAATCGGCATCTCAAAAAATGTACATGCAAAAAATTGCACTCCGTTTGCACACACAATTACCAATAATGCACATGCGATTGCCATAATTTCAAGTGCAAGTGACCAATTAGACACATAACTGGTCAGTTGCACATGCAATTAATTCCCATGCTTCTGTGCACAATCACAGCAACCTTGCATGCAAATTAGACACCGAAACGTGCACGTATTTTTGCATTTCCGTTTTGCATGCCTTAAGTTTTGAAAACCTGGGCCAGTATTTTTAATTAATTCTTAGTCCAGTTCCTTGTGCTGATTGACCCTTTGCCCACCAAATGGTATATTAGGCACATCCAGCAAATATCCTCAGCTAATGACCCAGGCTTGCCCAGTATATTTAATGTTCCCAAGGAAAGCGCTGCCAGGACATGCTTCCTTTATGGCAGCCATGGAAGAGTTAAGAACACTGGCCTCCCACATCACCTTTGCAAAGGAGAAGCTGGTGACAACTGAATGCTGGGAGGCAAAAGTGACTCACAAAGCTGAGCTCAGAGCTAATTTGCCGCAGAAGGTAAAGATTATGCAGCATCTGACCCAAAAGAGAATAGGCTAAGATGGCTCTACCAGTCCCAAGAAGACTTCTCTGATGTACAGAGCTGCAGATTGACCTGCTTGCTGCAGTGTGTCCACCCCCAGACTACCCTGTTATCAAACCAACGTTTCACAATTCTCTGGGCTTTTTCCTCCTGTGGTTGTGACAAAGCGAACTCTGGCATGCGTCAGCCAGGAAATCCACCCACAAGCCACGCTGTCCTTACTAGGGGAACTTCTTGGGTCTCTCCATTCACACCAGGACCAGGAAAAAATGAGTCTGGTGCCTTCCCAAAGGCCTTGTCTACACTAGAAAAGGTTTGCCAGTAGAGCTATCCATACCAGTAAACCCTCGTAGTGTTATGGAGCTAATGCTGGTTGAAAATATTCCTATGGAATGTTTTTTCATTAGAAAATGCTGTTTCATTTATATCGGGGAGGCCAAACGGCAGCCTGCGAGCCACATGCGGCTCTTAAAGTATGTCTCACAGAGCCCCCTACACCACCCACCATTCTCCACCTAACAGACTGGGGGGGAGGTTGGGGCTCCTGCCCTGCGGCAGTGGAGGGGCTAGGGGCTTCTGCCCCATGGGGAGGGGAGACGGGGGTCGGGGCTCAGCCCCACTGCTGGGGCTCGGGGCTACAGCACGAGCATGGCTGAAGCCCCGGCAGGCACACCCCGTCTCTCAAACTTCGGAAGATTGTCGTATGCGGCTCGGAGGGCCAGAAAGTTTGGCCACCCCTGATTTATATGGAAACATGCTCATTTTGATGAAATTTTGTGGCGGGGGGGAATAAAGCATTTAAATAAGGTTGAAACATTCTGTTTTGACATTTTCAGCGGGGAACATTTTGATTTTTCTTATCACAACAAGTTTGTGTTTAGACATTTCTTTTATTTTATACCGAAAACATTAAAAATGTTGAAATCAAAACGAAATGTTTCCGTTGACACAAAATCATTGTTTTTTCCCCTGAAAATGTCATGTTGCGGGAATTTTTTTCTTTCCAGTCCGATTCGGAACAAAACACATTTAAACAAAAAAAAGGAATTTCCCGCAAAACAAAAATTCCAGTCCCGCACAGCCCAAGACACAGCTTATACTGGCAAAAGTGTTTGCCAGTGTAGCTTATACGGGTTCCCTGCGTGAAATAAAGGATACCAGCTGCATTTACACTAAGACTTTTGCTGGGATAAAAATGTTGTAAAAACATCACTGGCCACAACAAAGATTGGCAAAAGTTTCTGGCCTAGACCTGACCTAAGATAACAGCTGGGGCTGCCCTCTGCCCAGGGGGATATGGGACGCTCTGGCTCTTTCCCCATCTGTTCCTTCACACATGAAGCTGGCAACTCCAGGGGGGGACATTTGCAGGGCAACATGCAAGTATTTTGCTTTGTGACTCCCATTGGCCTCTTCCGAAAAGCTCCCCGAGCCGTTATGGGCTTGATGCAGGGATCACTGGCTGGGAGGGTGTCCTCTGGCCTGGGGGAGGACAGACTGGATGGCCATAATGGTCCCCTCTGGCCTTAAAACCTAGTAACCGCTTCCTCCCTCCCCCAGCGCAGGGACAGAGGGCAGGTGGCCCCGCGTTTGATCAGGAAAAGTGGGGGAGCACGTGCGGCCCCGGGACAGAGGAATTGAGACCCCGGAGCAGCACCTTGGGGGCTCAGAGGGGTGGCTGTTTGGAAGTGCAGGTTCCCTGCGGCGCTGGGCTCCGGAGCGGGCTCCAGCCTCCCCCGGCCATGCCAACACGTGTTATCAAACAGGCGCCTGGTATGCCGCTCGGCGCAGCCCTGCCAGCTGGGGATGTGGTTTTTTTTTTGCAGGGGGGCTTCTGCTCGGGTATTTACGGCGCGCGGCGGTCCCAGCAGAAGTTCAAGCAGACTGCTCGCGGTTCGCTCCCGGGCTCGGAGCTGCAGCGCCGGGCACGGGGCGCGGAGCGAGTCCCGCCCGCCCGGCCATGGGCTGCACATGCAGCACGACCGGCCGCTGCCAAGCCAGGAGCAAGGTAACGGCGGGCGAGCGACCTCCTCCCCCAGCTGGGTTTGGGATGGGTTCTGCTTTGACAGCGATTCCAGCGCCGGGGAAGGGTGGCAGCCCCCAGAACCTGTCCCTGCTGGGGGGGCCCCCTCTGCCAGCGCCCCGCTGCTCCAACTCGGCACAGAGCTTACCGGGTTGGGGGGCTGGGCGTCTNCTGCCCCCCCCCCCCCCCCCCCCCCCGCTTTAGACAAAGCCCCTTCCCCAAAACCATGAGCAGGAGAAGAGGGGCTGGCCGACAGCTGGGAGACTAACAGGCTGGAAAGGGGTGACACATTGTTCCTGAAAACTGCAGCGCCTGTGTTGATTGTAGAGTTGTGTGTGTGGTGGAGAGGGTCTAGGAGTTGTGTGTGTGTGTGTGTGTGTGTGTGGTGGAGAGGGTCTAGGAGTTCGTTCCCTAGTTGTGTGTGTGTGTGTGTGTGTGTGGTGGAGAGGGTCTAGGAGTTCCTTCCCCAGTAATGGGTGTGTGTGTGTGTGTCTTGAGAGGGTCTAGGGGTTCCTTCCACTGTACTGGGTATATATATTTATTCCCAACATGGGAAGACTGCTGAATCCCAAAGGCACAGCAAAAAAGTGCCCGTCAGAAGTGTCTCCCTGAGCCTCAGACAGCAAAACCTCTCTCTGCCAGGAAAGGGTTAGCAGCAGTACCCAGAGAAGGGGTGAATTCTACCAGAGGCAGCAAAATCGGGCTGATTCTCCTTTCAATTTAAACAAGAGCGTTCCCGCCATCCGCCTCCAGCCCATCACTGGTTCCGGGGATGGGGGGGAAAGATGCTTTTAAGATTGAAGGAAACTAACTGTTCTACAGCAGGGAGGGTGGTGGCAGGGGAGAAGGCATCTGAGATAATAACGTGAGCCTAGAACGTTAAAGCAGCACCAGAGCAGGATGTCTGCAAACCTCACCCTCAAGCATCTGATGGTTAGATTCTTCCTTGTCTTTCTTTGCTACCTGAGCTACTAAGCAGGAAGTACAATAGCTGATTTTCTCAGGGTGCTAGCTACATTTGAGCAAAGTATTCTCAGTGAACTATTTATTCTGTGGATTTAGCCTGTCTCCAGTTTTGGAATTATCCGTAAACAGACTGATCTTTACAAGCATGTTCATTATTTGATTGAAACTTCATGTGTCCATTGTCAGTTTCTGGTTTGTTTGTGAACTATTGGTTTCCCTTGTGCTTACAGTTATTCGCTATTTGTTATTCGGGGCCTGTGATTGGTCACCTTAGCGAGGCAGTGCACCCTGCATGGATGATTTTAAAAGGAGGAGGGAAATCACAGAGTTTGCAAGATGGCTGCACCAAGCTTTGCACAAATTAATATTTGCACGAGGGAGTAGCTCTGAGACTCCCAGGGACACTGAGCCAGAAAAAAACCACTTGTACAGATACTCAGGGAAAACGGAAACAAAGGGACACACCTACTGTCCAAGAGAACTCACAGGGGAGTTGCAGAATATTTTTTTTCAGCCCAATGCACACGAATAGCTGTATATTAAAGAAATGTACTAATCTCTTATGCACAAGGTCAAACACTTCTAGGCCAGTCCATGCCTCTGAGGGCTCCCTGTACAAAAGAGACACTGGGTGAGAAATGCTGCATACAAAAGGCCCCAGGAATTGAGACTAGGGCATTTCGTTGACGTGAGATGGAGTCATTTGGAGACACTTCCCTTGATTCTGATATGTCCAGTTAATACCATAAACTTAGCTGGGGCAAGGAAGGGGATACAACCCTTGCTGGCTACATCTTTAAATCAAGACTGGATGCCCTTTTTAAAGGGTATGTCCTAGCGCAGAATTTATGGGCTTGATGCAGAAAGCACGGGGTGAAATGCTACGGCTTGTGTTAAGCAGTAGATGAGACTAAACGCTCACAGTGGTCCCTTCTGGTTTAAAACCTCTGGCACAAGGATAGATCAGAAAGCCTGAAAGGGCAGGAGCGCCGCCAGCTTTTTCGCTGCCCTAGGCGGCAGAAGGTCCCGCCCCCAAAATACCGCCCCCAACAGCGGCGGCGGAAGGTCCCGCCCCTGAAATTCCACCGACGACCGGGGCGCCGGCGCCCCCCAAATGTTGGTGCCCTAGGCAACCGCCTAGGTCGCCTAATGGGTTGCGTCAGCCCTGTGAAAGGGGGAGTGTAAAAGGGATTGAAGGTGGGGGAAATTCAGAGAGTCACAAGGAAGTAGAAGACGAATCCTCAATGCTAGGATTTGAGAAAAATAAACAGTCAGGCGCTACAGGCCTGGTTCCATTCACGTTTACTGACTTCTCAGGCTGGGAAAAGTCCCTTGGACACCAGTGGTTCTTATGTTTTAAATGGGAGTGGATATTTTAACTGCTGTGATTCTTCCACCATTGCACGGGGTTAAACCTGATTGCCAGAACTGGGGATGGGAAGGAATTTTTTCCCAGGACCCATGTTGTAAATGACCTTGGGGAGTCGTCACCTTTCTTGAGAATATGAACCAGAGATCATCTGTTCAGATCAAGTGGGCGTATCACATCTTCTGAGTGCAGGGCGGAGGGCATTGGCAGGCCTCAGTCCTTCGTGGCATCTATTTCTGTCTCTTAGAAGAGCATAAAGATAAGAAAGTGATTGTGCAGGTGCCGAGTGCAAGAACCCAGCCGGGATCTTGTAGCTATACGACCTCTGGAATGTGATCAGCTCTGTAACTCAGCTGCTTGAAGTAGCAGGACACAATCTGCATTTCATCTGACATCCAACCATGAGAGGTGCTGAGAGGTCTTCTTGAAAGATCAGGGCTCAGGCCTGGCATCATTCCAGCAGTGGGTTATATACATTATAATTAATGCTACACACACACACACACACACACACACACACACACACACACACACACACACACCAGAGTTATGAATACCAGAGTTACGAACTGACTGGTCAATCACACCCCTCATTTGGAACCAGAAATACACAATCAGGCAGCAGCAGAGACAAAAAGAAAGCAAAGCAAATACAGTACAGTATTGTGTTCAATGTAAACTACTTAAAAAAAGGGAAAAAATTGAAAAAAAAGATTTGACAAGGTAAGGAAACTGTTTCTGTGCTTGTTTCATTTAAATTAAGATGGTTAAAAGCAGCATTTTTCTTCTGCATAGTACAGTTTCAAAGCTGGATTAAGTCAATGTTCAGTTGCAAACTTGAAAGAACAACCATAACATTTTGTTCAGAGTTAGGAACATGTCAGAGTTACAAACAACCTCCATTCACAAGGTGTTTGTGAGTCTGAGGCTCTACTTTATTTACTTAAAATCAGAAAGGGTCAGAAATTAAGATGCTAACAAGACGGTTAACTCAGCCACAAAGCTCAGTCTATATGTTTATGGTGCAGATTTAATTGCACGAATGGTAGTATGTTAAAAGCCATGAATAGACAATGGTATATAAGTGGACCGCGCCTCTGCAAACATTGCTCTTGAAGCATTGAGCACCTGCTTCCATTGAAGTTATTGGCCTAACCTTCCTCCCACTGACGTCAATAGCAGTCACAGAGCAAAGCTCCTGGTGACTTTAGGGGGAGCAGTGTCAGGATTTAAACATACATCCCTTGTTTTTTGATGATTTCATTCTGCAACATGAATGTTGCATTATGCATTAAAAATGCAATTTTAGAAAAAAATCTTGCTCTAAAATCTAAGGCCCGGATCCTGCACCATTGACTGCTCCTGGGTGCATCTCTCTACCCAGGCCCAGACTCACTGACTCCACAGGGCAGCACACACACGTAGTCAATTGCAGGATTGCAGGGGTCATTCAGCCAAAGGCCGACTGGTGCCTCCTCGGTTCCTGAGGAGTAGAGTAGAGTAACAAAGGGACACAGCAAATACACACTGAACAGTGCACATGCTCCAACTACCTCTGCAAAGATGCCAGCGCTCCGTTGGCACATCCAAAACATTCTTATCTTTTCAGCCAGGTTTTGTTTTGATGCTTGGTTATGAGCCTTCTCCCCAGTTAGGATGAACGGACACCTAAGAATCAAGTTTCCAAGCTTCAGACAGTTTGGCGTTACCTCTAGGAGGTGGGGACCATGACCGTAATTTTTGACATTGGGAAAAGTGGTTTGATTTTCTTCTGCACACACTCATCATCCAAAAATAGTGAAAGGGATTTGGACCAAGCTGCAAAATAATTCACCTTGGGACAGACACCCACTTTAAGGCCCCTGGACGCTGCCAGAGCAGTGGGCTCGTGAAACACAGCTTTCCTGCACTGCTGGACATCCTGCTGTGCTATTTATTTGGACGGTCTTTCCACCAGAAACTGCAGCCAGGGACATGTGCTCATTCTGGCACCTGTGAAGCGGTTAATGGTCTCTATGGGGTACTCCTAGAGAGACTATCACGGAAACAGAGAGAGATCGTTAGCACATGTGGAATACTCCTACTTTTCTTCCCATTGTAAGCCTTTGGCCCTATTCTCCCCTTGCAGGGCATGAGTCATGTAAAGTCCCTGGTTTGGTACTGAACACAGGGACAGGCACAATCCAGGAGCTTCCAACAAACAGCCCTTTACTGCAGCTTGCTCAGAGATTGCCCTGCATAGATTCAGCCACTTGCATCTCCTGGGGGGTGCCACGACTGGGACTGTCAAAGGCGCAGTCCGCTCCAAACAACACCCATTGCATTCCATGGAAGTTACTCCTCTCCTGTGCGGAGTGGGGAGAACAGACCCCCATCACTTGTGTACAGCGTCATGTCAGAGAGAGGGATCCGATCTAGACGTGATGGACACAAATGCAGCAGGCCAGAAAGAGCTGAAAAGAAGAATAAATCAAGCCAGCATTTCTTGCATTTCCCAGGTTCCCATTTCCTTTCGCCGGGTGGGAGGGGGAATCCAAGTGGCAATAGGGCATCAGTCTCTGCGTTAGGTTTGCCCCAGGGGAAAGGCCTTTAGGGCCTGCCTATCATTGCCCAGCTCTAGCTAATGGGCCCGACCATCCTCTCTGGACTATCAACATGCACAGGGATAAGAGAGACTCTGTCCGGGAATCCCAGACTGGAACAGCCCATTATGCCACCAGGATCGGGAGCAGCAGCTGGCAGGCGTGGTGCCAGGGAGAGCGGCTGTTCCGTGTGAGGAGGAGGCCCTGTTTACCCACACGCTCTGCAGCCTGTGCAGGCCCCGTCCTGCTTCTAGGCAGGGGTGAGGGTCTATGTTGGCCTGGCCAATGCTGAGGATGGGAGGTAGCTGCTCTGTGGTCAGGACCCTCGCAAGCCCAAAAGGGCACCAGGAGCTCATGCAAATGCCCCCTCCACCAGGCTTCTGCAGCGCCGGACCACTCGGTCTCCCGTAGGCAGGAGCCCTGGAAGCTGCTGCTGCCTGAGGGCAGAAGTGGGCCCCCGGGAGCCATCTCTCTGAGGGTGGGAAGAGGGCACCTGGGATTGAGGGTGGGAAGGTGCGGGCTGCCGCCAGCCCCTGCAGAAGGCAGGCAGCTAGACAGAGAAGGGTCCATCCCTGAGGTTTCCACAGGTGCCACTTTCTGATCGGAACCGGCCACCCAGCCGCCCGGGGACTAGGCTGGGAGAGGATCGCTCCCCTGACTGCTCCTTTGGGGGGTGGGCTGGGAACGGCTTGTGGCACTTCTGGCTCCCAGCTGTGATCGGGGAAGTTTGCCTGGAGTCAGGGACCCGATTTAAGGTTTGCCCATGATTTGTTACAGCCCCTGAGTCCTCTCTTTGCAGCTCCAGCGCCAGCCATAAGGGGACGCTGTGGTGGCAAGAGGCGGCCAGCCTGGCCAGAGGTGCCATGGGGAACCTTGAGGTGCTCTGTCATGGGTTCAGGTGTCCCGCGTGTTGGCCTCTGTGTGCTTTCACGTCTGTGATTAATTCAGCAAAACTTTCACGCAGCTTCACAAATCGCTGCTGGGAGAGACTGAGGCACTTGGGAACACCCCGGCTTTTACAGCATGCAGCCGATACCAATCCACAAGTGGGATGACTTGCCTCCCAGACGTACCTGGGGCCCGGGCAGCAATTACACGCCCCTCCCCTTGATGTGACATTGTAATGCCTCTCACCGAGCTGGAGGTGCCTCTCCCTCCTGCCAGCCCCTGCGGCACACAGACACAGGAGCACCCCGGTTTGCCTCTGACAGAATTCTGTGCAGGTTCGTGTGCCCCCCTCCCCCACATCACCACAGTATCTGAACAGCTTCCAGTAGCGCATTAAGTGATGAGGCCAACCTCTGCCACGCGTGGTCCGTTCGCTGTGGCGTGCTCCGTGCAGGAAGAGACGCGTGTGCAGGGGAGGGTTTTGTCGGAGAGGGGTTGTTTTTTTTTAAGTGTACGTGCAGCTTTGTGTTTATTTTAGAGGAGTCCAGTTGACGAAATGTGCCTCGGCGCTTGGGTCAGAAGGTGGGAAGATTTGTGATGGGCCTTTGTTCCAAGCGGCCCCTGAAACGGCTCTGCCTCCTGCATGGACAAGCTTGACTCTGATGGTCGAGGTGCCATTGTCCTTGAGGAGCGGAGCTGTCCATTGTGGTCCTCAGGCCAGAGCTTTAGGTGATCCTTTATTGTTCCAGACGTGGTAGGAGCATATGATGCTGCTGTAAAAAGCAGTCCCTGTGCCTAAGAGAATCACTCCTTTCGGGGTAATTTAATGCTCGGAGAAGAGGTGGACTCCCCAGTTTATTTCAGGGTTTTCAGGCTCCTGGCTGTCTCCTTGTCTGTCACTCATTTCCCCACCCCCAGGGACTCCGTGATGCAATGACAGCAACCTCTTTGATCTTCCCCTGTCCTGGGAAATCATGCACAAAACCCCACTGTCCTTTTACCGCTCTCTAAATGTGGCTGTCACACTTCACAGGTTGTAAAGTAGCAGCCCCTGCAGTTGTGATATTTCTGGACCCCTCTCAATCTCTCTCTTGCACATGCTGTGGCTTGGAGGTCCGGACAGCATTCCAGCCCAGTGTTCAGAATTCAGGGAGGTCCTGCAGTTTTTAGGAAAGGAGCCTAATCTGTTTTGCAGCACTGGGCATTCCCTCCCCACCATTACGTTTTCAGTCTCTTTTCCAGCCTGCATCCTCTAATCCATCCCCTACAAGCACCCTCCAGGAGACGCATGGCAGTGGGCAGCAAACGACTCTCCTTGTCTCCTCTCTCTTCCCGTGGTTGTTGCTGTGAGATAAGTGCTTGCTGCAAAGTCCTTCTAGGGATGTTCTGGGGAGGATGCAGGCACCAGCTTGGGCTTTGAACAGGCGTTATTAGTTTTGTGCTGCTGCTTCAGATGAAACTTGGCTCCTTCTCGCATTCTGTATGTTTTGGTGGCGTGGAGCCTGCTGGCCCAAGTGAACGGGCCATGTGCTTCCAGCACTTAAACACTGAAAGCCTGGGGCCAAAATCCTCCTAGCAAGGGTAGCTAGAGCAGGAGGGATCTCATAAAACATAGGGGACTGTGACGACTCTTGACCCGTTTCCAGGTCTTCTACTCTTCAACCCATCTCTTCTCCCTCCCATTCTGGCATGGAGTCGCTGTCCGTACAATTCGGATAATTGTCAGGGCTTTGTTTTCTTGGCTCTCAGGTTCCTAGTGCAGATGGGAGTTCTGTGTAAGTTAAAGGCCCCTGTTTTGCCCAGGGCTGGGTCCTGAGTAGCTACCAGTTTCCATTCAGGAAGGGGTGTCTGCATGCCTCTGTCTGCACGGGAGGAGCTGGGCACAGATCACCCCTGAGGTGTCTTTACCTATGTGACTATTATGCCTTTGTTTTCTGTGTACTGCACCTTTCAATCTGTAGGGACCCTCCTGTCTGCGGGGAAAGGCAGGCAGCCAGTTTGTGTTCAGTTCACCACAGCCTATTTGATTTCACTAGGGCAACGACAGGTCCTCTTGGGTGATGGGAGGGGGCCACAGATCCCAGCAAATCAACTAAATACCTGGAACCAAGAATGAAAAAACAGGGATGGGTGCAGGGCACAAGGTCAAAACAAGGGATGCAGAGAGGGACCCGTAGCAGAGAACCCCATGCGCCGCCACTAATCCAAGTAGGAGTCCGTGAATGCCACATTTATGATGGAAGGCAGCTTACAATGCAGGGATCACTGGGTGGAATTCTCTGGCCAGTGTTATGAAGTCAGACTAGATGATCACCATGGTCCTTTCTGGCCTTGAAATCTATGGTATAAGCCCTCTTCAGACTTCCATGAACCGAATGTTCTGTTGTGGTGGGAGGGGATCTGCATCTGCATGCATTACACATGTCTACACCTGCCCTGTTCTGGGAACTGTTTCCTGCCCATAGCAGCAGGTGCGCCAGGTCAGGAATATTTCATTCCTGATTTTGCACATGCTACTTCCCTGGGAATCTTTCATTTCCAGATGTGCATCTCCACCATGCAAAAGGGGTAGATAAGCCATGGGATTTTAATGCAGATGCTGCCCATAGGGTGATCTGCTCTCACTTTAAATAAGAGGGTGGGCGGTTGTTGGTTGGTTTGTTATACACAAGGTTCAGATAACTGAGGTTTTACTGCACTCACAGCTTTTAAAACAATTATAGGTGAATTACACACCATTACAACAGATTACTTCCTTATAGCTTTTCTGATTTTAATTGTTATTGCCCTTGCTATAAATGTAGTCAGTCTGAAGCTACTGGGACATAAAATAATAAAAATGCTAGGCACATATCTATTGCCTTTCAGCTGGGGCAGGGACTGGCTGTATTTCTGTTCTGCGTATATACAGCTCCTAGCACAGCAAGGTCCTGGTCTCCAAGTGGCGCCCCAGACACAGCCTCACTGCAAGCAGTAGTAGGACTCCCAAAGCACTTTACAAAACCACCCCTGGTTCCTATCTCCACTTTTCAGAGAGGGAAGCTGAGGCAGAGACATTGACCCAGGGCTTTGCTTAACTCCCACAGCAAATTGGTGTCAGTCAGGAACAGAACCCAGATGGCTGGACTCCCATTCCTCTGCTCTGTTAGAGACTGGGACAGGAAAGCAGAACAAGCCAGTCTGAGGTGCTGTCTATAATAAGGCAACGCGCACTGGCATAACTCCATCAGTGTGGTTAACTGGGATGAATTTCCTGGATGTGGACAGGGCCTCCCCGGGTGTGACTTGCGCCTCTTTCGATCCCCTTCGGCATGTACACTAAGTTACACGCCCTTGCCCGCATGCTGCCCTCCGTTCAGCCAGGCTCCGTGGGCCCAGTTCGGAGGTGGTCGGCCAAGGGTGTGAGATACACGTTGGGCAGTGGGTGTGAATTTTCAGGCGTCTGACTGAGGCTGAGCGCGGCAGAGCCGGTGGAAGAAAGCGTAAGTGACACCAGTTGGATTCCTTCCCGTTCCTTGACGCCAGGTCTGCGCTACAGAGTTAGGCTGGTCTGGCTTCATCACGGCAGGGTGTGAAAATCCGCACCTTTGGGTAAGCCGGCCACACCCCGGGTGTAGACAGCGCCAGGTCAGTGGAAGAATTCTCCCGTTGTCCTGGCTACCGCTTCCTGGGGAGGTGGGATAATGACAGCGACGGGAGAACACCGCCTGTCACTGCAGCGAGTGTCTACACTGAAGCGCTCCAGCTGTGTCGCTGCAGCGTTTCGAGTGAAGACAGCCCCGGAGCCCGGAGGTCAGTTCTCTTCATTCCATTCCACACGGGGGTAACGCCACTGGTGTCAGTGGAGCCGCTCCTGATTTACACCAGTCAGATCCACAAAGGGTTTTGGGTTGGGGGAGAGAGCAGGGCTGCTCTTTGGCGGTTGAACAATAGCTACAAATAATTTTGGTTTTTCCTCCAGTGTTATTAATGCAACTAAACTAAACTGCTCCGGGGCTGGAAGGTAGCCTGCTGCGACTGTATCGCCTAAGCAAGCTCCTAAATCTGAGTTCTATAAACCCCGTTAAACAGGGAGGCTAGGATGGAAACTGTGACAGGACCTTAGCACTCACTCAAGGGGGGCTGGTAGCGGGAGCTGATGCTCTAACAAAGCATTCCTCTGATGATGATGTCATTGTTTGAACTGGAGAGAAAGCGAGAGCTTTGCTGGTGCCGGATATTCTGAGGCGTTGTTAGAACTGGGACTGGGCTTTATCCCTGTAATTGCCTTTGATTTAGGGTTGTTTTTCAGCTCTCATTCCTGCACAGCCTCTGTGCTCTAGCCCAAGCTATTTCTAGGCTCTGAGCCTGGCTATAAAAAGCATCAGCTGAGCTACAAGTTTGTGGGCGTTGCTAACAGATCCGCACCCACTATCTGATCCTGGGCTCTGACTGGCTCGTGAGCGGTCCGGGGTCCCGGGCATGCATAGGTGGCGTGAAGAGGGGGGTTAAGGGAGGGACACAGCAAGAGCAGTGGGAAATGTTTCCAGCCCTCTAGCTCCAAGAGTTGTGGTGCTAACCCCATCTCACGCTGACTGGTTGCTGGACAGATTTGTACATTGTCCAGTGCCCCCATCCCAGAAGCCCTTTGTGGGAGTGTGGGGCTGATAACGATACTAAGGTAAAGTGGAGGTTTGTACCTTGAGCCAGGAGGGTCCTAGTAAGCAGACCGGCCTGCTGGGGAGACTGACAGCCCCCCCCCCCCAAAAGGTGGAAGGACAATAAATCTTCTAGCCTGTCCGTGTGGCTGGGCGGCTGCACAGGATAAGCGTGTGTGTGTGGGGGGGGGGGTGCATTTGTGTGCGGTAGGGAGTGTGAAGGGAGGGGTGCGGGTGTCTCCTCCCTTCGCTGGTACGTGCCTTCTCTACGGAGCACTTCTGCAAACAGAAATCCAGGGCCAAGTGGGAACGTGAGTAACCAGGAGTGAGGCGGGAGAGAAAACGAGCGGGCACGTGTGATCCACTCTCGCGTCCCTCTGCTGGGATTTCTCACCGAAACGGCCCATTACATGCCACAGGATATCTCCCCTATAACGGGGGCAGGGCCCCTCCGCATGGGCGCTCCCAGGTTACACGTTCCCCCTCGTGTGCCGTACCATGTTAGCAATAAGGCCAGCCAACGCATCACTTTCCATCGTACCCAAAGGAGAGAGGGATGGCAGAAGGGCACAGTGGGCTAAATGGGGATGGAGCACCCTAAAACCGGAGGCCAAAGGTGGAAATAGCAGCGCTCCCGAGCTCCCTAGGAGGAGAACTGGCACAGATTCAGAGCTGGCTAAACAGGATGGAGTGTGACAGAGGCTTGGGGTCGCTGGCTGGGGCTGCAGGTTGAACTACCCATGGATAAATACAAGGCGCTGGGTATATTTCAGCAGCACTCTGGCAACTGAGAGCAGCACTCTGGGTTGGACGGGACCTAGCTGAGCTGCTGGGATCTGAATGTTGCTGCAGCTCTTTCATTTAGAGGGACTGCTAAATAACTCCACATCACGGGGACCCATTTAAGGGTCCCCATGATGGGGGACTAATTTCAGGGTGTTTCATCCATGACATGATTCCCTTCAGGTCTCAGCTCTGCCACAAACCAGCGTGGTTTTTTTTTTACATTTTCCTCCCTGCATTTCATGACCCCAGTCTTCTTATTTTCCCCACAGAAACGACTAAGAGCTCAGCAGCCAAAGGGGCAGGTTTCTCAGGAGCTGACGGCCTTGAAGACAGAGAATCATGGTGAGGTGTACATCTTTTTCCTCACAGGGCTTTTCAATGCACCTACCCCTTTAAAAGCATTAAGCTAAGCCAGGGTCCAAACAGATGGGCCAATGTGTTCCATGCACAGATGCACCTGTACCTGCTAAGACAGGCAGCACTGTGAGCTCTGATGCAGCCAAAGTGGCACTGTGACTAGTGAGTCTTCTATTCTGGTCCATCCCAAGGCCATCCCATCTGTGTTTGCTCAGAAGGCTCCTCCGGACGGGGAGACGATGTGTCTGAGGATCACTGGGGTAAAAGGGCTTTACTGACTCGAGTTAAATCAGAGTGGATTCTCTCACTCCAGTTTCCCTGGGGGTCTTGGCATTAGTCCCACCTGAGATGGTGTCACAGAGCCACAGGATTGGTGCTACACACCAGCTTTTAAAGAGCCGCTTGGAGGATCCCCTTCTGTGTGGCAGACCCCCAAGGGGTCCCGCTCTTCCTTAAGGCAGGCCACGCAGCCTCAGTGCCCCCAAAACTGAGCCTCTGGGCTTCAGCACTCCTGAGTCACACGTCCCGCTGAGATAGACCACTGGTCAGAGTCTTGGACACTCTTCAGGGATCAATGCACCTCAGCAAGTATTGGCACAGACACCAGGCAGCCTTTTCAGAACAGAGGCAGATGGAACCCAGCACTGGGAAGGCCTGAGATTAGCATAGAGGAATAAAGGTTAAACCCCCATCTCTTCTGGCCACACCATCTAGTGTCCTTTTCTGGCTCTGGCTCTCCATGTCCCTGTGTCACTCCCAGGTGAGAGCTGCTGAGACCCTCCAAAAGCCAGCTCTTATCCCAGCCACCTGAAACCTTTCGGTCCATTGTCTACCTCCTGCAGACCCATGCTGAGTTCACACGCTCCGCCTGCAGGAGATTCCCATGGATAAATGTCAGTTGCTCTGTCTTTGGGGCTTCCATTGTCTTTGCGCACCCTTCATTGATATGAGTCGGTTTCAGCCAGTACTTGACTGACCCATTTATTTCACCCCAAACAGATACCTGACACAACAGCTCATGTCTCTTTCTCTGCCCCATGAGCATATTTAACCCTTTTGCACCCCCTGGGGAGCAGTGCAAAGTACAAAGAGAAACTGAGGCATGCATGGGAATCGTAAAATATTACAGGAGATTCCCACTTCATCACGGATGGTTCCTTAGAAATCGACAGAGTATTTGGCATGCGTTCCTGGAAATGCATCCTTGTTCTAGTGGAAATATTGCAAACTTGTATGACACTACAAACTGCACAATGCAGAGCCAGGCTAGAAATAAAGATCTGTATCCTCATCTGGCATAAATTAGCCCATCTTCATTGACTCAGTGTAGTGACGCTGATTTACACCAGCCAGGGATCTATGCTGAAACTCCATCCATGTCATGCTGCCACCACAGAAGCCCCTCTACTGATGGAGCAGGCTCGGTATTGGCAGGGCGTCAGTGTAAGTTTTCCCTGTGCTGCCCAGGAATGAGAATCAAAGAGATTCACAAATAGTTTCCAAGATGAACAGCAAATTCCACATGCTGCTGTTCATGGACTGACCTTATTAGTCACTCTCGAATGCCTGGTCGTGAAAATCTGAGCAAGTTCTGAAAATGTCACGAATTCATAAGGGAAGCAAGTTAAAAAAACAAGCTGCCTGCCCAAGGGAAGTGGGTAGGCAGAACTCTGGGAAGCTGCCTTAGTGTGTGTTCATGGACAGAGAAATCGATGACTGAAGTCTAGTAATATGTATGACCAGGCGAACACCACAAATGGCCAGCTCAAAAACTGCACTAGCTGGCCAAAACGTCCCACCAAACACACAATCCCGCCCCTAAGGAAGCAGTCGGTGCAGTAGTGAGGAGGATATTAGCTGGAGAGGATGGTGTCTGTGTGCTAGTAGGACGAATTACCTTATGGCAGTGTTTCTCAATCTGGGGTCGCCGCTTGTGTAGGGAAAGCCCCTGGCGGGCTGGGCCGGTTTGTTTACCTGCCGCATCCGCAGGTCCGGCCGATCGCGGCTCCCACTGGCCGCGGTTCGCTGCTCCAGGCCAATGGGAGCTGCTGGAAGCGGCGCGGGCTGAGGGACGTACTGCCCACCACTTCCAGCAGCCCCCATTGGCCTGGAGCGGCGAACAGCGGCCAGTGGGAGCCGCGATCGGCCGGACCTGCGGACGCGGCAGGTAAACAAACCGGCCCGGCCCGCCAGGGGCTTTCCCTACACAAGCAGCGACCCCAGTTTGAGAAACACTGCCTTATGGGTATGTGTATTGTTGCCCCGTTCGGAGTTGACACACTCTAGCCCTTATGTGAATGGCTGGCTCAGGCAGAGAACTACAGACAAGCTCAGAGATAAGTGCTCTCTACCAGCTGAGTTATTCAGCAGGCAGTGTTTGTCATTCGCTAAAGTCCCATTTAAATAGCTTCAGTCACCCAGTCAGGAAGTGGACACTGTACCATGTGACCACTCCCACACAACAAACTGTGACTAGCCGTCAGCTGTAGCAAGGCGCTTGGTGGCTGGAAATGATTCGCTCCAACTAGTCGTTGAGCAATGAATGCACTCACAGAAACCGGGAACAACTGACAGGAAACAAAGACTAAATGAGACATGTTTGTGGTGCAGGAAGAAATAGCTAGCCACACCCCCTCAGCCCTGAACTGGAAGGGTCAGTCCCAGGACTGAGAGGCCAAGGGAGTCTCCTGTCTCTATTCGATACTTGTCCCCAGTGCGCAGACTGCCAACACGCTGCCCATTGGTGCTAATTAGTGCCAGGTGTAGTGTGGGTAATTGTCCAAGAGGAACTAGACTGAGATCATATTTTATGCGGGCCACCAAACTGCCCCCAAGTGATAATGAGCTTGACCAGGTCTGGATTCGAACTGGTGACCGAGTGGAGAACAGCCCCAGAATCCAGTCAGCAAAACCAGCCAGCCACAGTCTAGCCATTTATGTTTAATTTGCAGTCATCGCAGCTCCCTTGCATGAGGATGTGCAGACGAAGAAGGCCCTGCTGCTGGAGGAGCAGAAGAGGGAGATTGCGAGGCTCCTACAAGGACATCAGGAGGAAACGGAGAGGCTGAAGGAAGCCCACCAGGCAGAGACCCAGAGACTGACCCAAGACGTTAAAATCCAGGTTGGATCAAAGTGGCTTCCCCACCCCAAGAGTGTCTGTCTAGTGTCCCAGCACAGTCACCCCAGTCCTGGGCATTCATGCTTCTGCTTCCTGACCTTCACACTGCACCACTACCACAGGCTCACAGCTAGGGAGTAGTATATAGCAGGACCTTGATGACCTGATAGTCTCCAAAGACACTAGACAGCGTGGGGTCAGCGAGCAGGCTTTGACATTCCCTTTCCGGTCCTGATCTCGCATTCAGAGCCAGCTGGCCTGCTCCCCCAGTTATAGACACCTGTCTGCCTTCCCCAGGGTTAGCGGACTCAGTATGGTAGGTTAGTGTCCTCAGATTTCCACCTCTAGCCACCTAAGGCCATGAGTAAGGCTACAATTTTGTCATGGAGGTCACGGAAATCGTGAATTTGAATAAAGTCCGTGAAATCTCAGAAATGGCTGAAAAACACATTTGACCTGGTGCACCGGGGTCGCAGCGCTATTCAGGTTTGGCCCCTCCGGAGGGGCGGACAGACCCAACCTGAGAGGTGCTGTGACCCATTCCCCAGCTCGCAATGCCCAGAGCAGGAAGCTGTGCCT
This sequence comes from Platysternon megacephalum, assembly GCA_003942145.1. Taxonomy (NCBI): domain Eukaryota; kingdom Metazoa; phylum Chordata; order Testudines; family Platysternidae; genus Platysternon; species Platysternon megacephalum. The sequence goes on from QXTE01000051.1 coordinate 4,250,747, forward strand.
AGGCCCACCATACAAGAGCTGCTGCTGCAAGGTGAGCTCTCCCCCTTCTCTGACTTGGTTTTTTCCCCTGCACTCTGTTGTGAAATTTACATGCCAAAATCATAGCCTTAGCCGTGAGCAAAACTGAGCTCAGTGGTTCACTCCTCCTTGTCTCCCTTTTACTGATATCACAGAGCTCAGCAAAAAGGGCAGTTGTCCAGGAAATCCTGGAAAAGTCCAGGGTGTTGCAGGTCAGCTGTCCTAGCAGAGCTGTGTGTGATGCTCTTTCCCCCTCCCGCAATGTATATTGTTGCCAGTGATATTAACCCCTCACTGTCATAAGTGCCACAGTTAAATTAATTCATAAAAATAGGAACAGGAAACTGGATCCGCCGCCCAGGAGATAAATAAGAGACTGCACAGGCAGGTACACTTATTTCTCGGAGATCCCCGGATACTTAGGGCTTGTTGTTCACTTTGTTTCTAGGTGGAAAAGGAAAGAGATTTAGAGCTTAATAAGCAGCTCTCAGAGCAGTTCGACACACTGAACAGAGAGCATGAGGAGAACCTCCGAGGTAAGGCCCGAGTTTCTCCTTTGCTGGGCGCTGGCTTCCCTCTACGCCCCCACTGCTATGGTTTAAACTTCTCATAGGGCTGATCTTGCATCTCTTCTCCTCTCCAACCTCCTTGGCTCTCTTGAGCGGAGGCCGATGGCTCCTGTAATGAATTTCCAGCATTGTCATTAGATGTTGTGTCCAAGAGACAGGGCCGTCCTTACCCATACGCAAAGTACGCAGCTGCGTAGGGCACCAGGAAATTTGGGGCACCACATTTGGGAGCTGCTCCAGCCCCTGCCCCGCATCTTCCCACCCCTGCTCCGCCCCAACCCTGCCTCTTCCCGCCCCTGCTCTGCCCCCACTCCCTTGGGGACTGCAGCAGGGCTGGTCCTGCACTCACCGGCAGCAGGAAGTGCAGCGACCCGGCCCCAGCTGCGCCGCCGGTGAGTGCTGGGGGGTGGTTCCCTCCTGCCCCCCAAGCCAGCCCCACCCCACCCCCCGTGAAGGCCTGGGGCCAGCCCCCTCCCCTCCCCAGGGGGGGGGGGGCTGTGTAGGACCCCAGAATAGCTAGGGATGAGAGAGAGGGATCTGCCCGCTCTTTGACTGGCCCCATTGGCAAGCACCTACCATGCCCTCTGGATTACCACACTGTCACCTGTCATGCGCTCAGGGCCGCCATGGGGCTCCCTTACTGTCATGTTGTCTGCACCTCTTCAAGCCATGAGGGAGGGTACCCTGGGAAGGGCCTGGAGAAATGCCGGCAGGAGAGATTACTCTGTATTTCATTAACTAGCCTGGAGCGTTTGTAGAAACCCAACCCGACGTCTGGAAAATGGACCCCACTGGGGTATGACGCTTGCCGTGCCAGTGCCTCTGAAATAAACCTAAAATTCTTCAAAAAGGAGACACCTTCCCTCGGAGCAGGATGCTTCCCGGGGAGCTGGTAGCGTTTACAATGCGAGATCTGCTCACCCAGTCTCCGCAGTAAGGCTGTGAATGGTGATGGGGTCATTCCCTCGCTTTCTCCTTTCGCTACGGGTGGCATATTGCCTCTCTGCTTAGCATAGCAATCACTCAGCTAGTAGCCCTGTGACTTTAGCTGAGCGAGTCCTCCGGGGAGCTCCCCACTGCCAGGCTGCTCCAGGAAACAGCATTTCCTCTGCTTACAGTCCCAAGCCTCTGCTGACTCTTAGCCCAGAGTAACTCTGGTCCCCGCTGTGGCAGTGCCATCTACTGCCATTCTATGCGGGTAAGGGGCTTGGGCAGGGCTCGCTTTCCTGTCTCCTGATTCTGACATTGATTTTATGTTTCCCCTGCAGAAGTCCAGAGGGCCCATGACCAGGAGATGCTGCTCTTAAGGGAATCCTACCAAAGGTCTCAGTCTTCCTTACAGGTGCTGGCCCCCTTGCTTTGGCTTGCTGAGAAATTCCCTGTGGAGCAGAGCTCTCTAGATTCAGCGCACAGGTCTGAGGGTGCTGGGAGAAGCTTGTAAGGGACCTGCCTGAACTATCCCTAGGGTAAAACAGCACTGTCTGCCCCTCACTTTCACAAGAGCCAAATCGAGAAAACAAAGATTATTCGAGCTGCCCGGAGCCCACCACCCTTTGGGGTAACCCAGGCTGGCTGTTTGTGGGAATGAGCCCAGAGGGGCCTCACCTGGGCTTTAAATTCCAAAACATAAAACAGTCCTTCACTGGCTCAATCAAAAAAGTGCAGAGTTCCCCACAGCCCCAGCACCTTCTTCATCCTCGCCATAGCATGCCAGTCCTAGCAGCCAGCCAGGCGCTCCCTCTGGCTCCCCTGTTCCTGCCCTGCTCTGTCCAGGGTGTTAGCTTCCCTCCACCTGCAAGGCACCCAGTCCTCCCTCCTTGAGTTCCAGGGAGTCACTGACCCTGCTCTGGCCTGCAGCCTGATTGTCTGCTGCTTACAGTCCCTCTCCTATTGGCTGCTTCCTGCGTAGCCTCTCTAGAGCTCTATTAACCCTTTGCATGCTGGTAGGGCAGACACCCCATCACACCACTATTGCCGTAGGGGACAGGTGGGTTGTGTTTGGAATGTCTCCATGTTGTTAATGGTGCTCAGAGCTTAGGTTTTGGTTGGGGCACATCTCTACTGGAAGGCAAGTCTGTAACCTGAACACTCCAGAAGTGAAACTGGTGCGAACAAGCTGCCTAACTGCCATACTGTGGCTCAGAGCAGACTTGCTGTTCTTATGCAAGCAACCCAGGAAGTGCTGATCATAAAGAGATCTTTCCCGTGGTTACCGGCTGACCCATTGTAACCAAGGAAGCCAGGATGGCAGAAGGCATTACAGTGGGAATTGCTCCCTGCTGCTGTTAAATACTGTATTAGGGAATTGCTGCATGGGGCTTCGTTATTCATTGTGAAATGTCTTGCATTTTGACTCCTGCCACCTCTGTACAATGCAATAGGTCATTTTCTTCCCTTATATGAACAGTGCCCCTGCTGGAGGGGAGGTCATAAAACAGGACTCATAATCACATCCCTCTTCCTTTCTCTTCTGCCCTAGGAGACGATTGACAGGTTGAATTCCCAGCTGAAATCCTTCCAGGAGAAAATGAAACGGGTGGAGGAATCGATCTTGAGCAGAGACTATAAGAAACATATTCAGGTGCAGGAAAACAAACAAACTGTGGCCTCTTGGGAAGGTATTTCTTTAACCCGTCATTTGCCGGGGTCTCCGAGCAAGCCTGTTGGATTCGCAGTAGTGGCAATGGACAGCTCAAACTTCGAGTCATAGAAGCATCTGTATGCTATAAATGCTTTGTCACCAAAATAAAAGCTAAATAGAGGCCTCCCTGGAAGACTCCCCATGACTGGATCTGGAGAGGGCAGTGTTCGTAGTGCCTGGTAAACCTGTAGTATGGTTGAAGTAAGCAAAGGGATAGGAAGTAGATCATGAGAAAATTAAGGGTACATATGATGTGCATTATGCAGGTAGTTCAAGTTCCTTGCACTCAGGTGGCTAATGCAAATGCCATAAGGCTGTGCATGTAGGATATGGACGAACACTAGTAAGCACATTTTATGGGGTAAGAATCCTATCAATCCAGGACTGAGAACACTGGACAATTATGACTACTAACAGTCGTCATCTTTGGCTCACCTCCGTTCAGGAATAAAGAACCAAACCAGAACCATGCATTAGCCCCTCCAACCTCTCCAGTCATGCGTTTTCTTTCTCCCCTTCTAGGATTATGGGAGCCCCAGCCACTTCTGGGAGCAAGAACTGGAGAGTCTGCATTTTGTCATAGAGATGAAGAACGAACGCATCCATGACCTGGACAAGAAGCTGCTGAACTTGGAGACAGTGGTGGGTTTGATGTTGTTCTACCAAAAAGTGCATGGACTCCTTTCCAGGGGCAGCAATAGCGGAGACGGAAAAGCACAGCCTGCAGGAGAGCGTTCCACCTACCTGAATGCAAACAGCGTTCTCTAGGCGCATTCCCCTCTGGCTCACCTGCTGCCTATGGGCAGCTTTATGTCCTGGCTGGCCTCTCAGCTGAGCTAACGTGTTGGGTGCAGACACAGTGAGGGCAGCCAGCAGATGGAGGACTGCACTAATGGACCAGGCTGCTGCAGTGCTGGGTGCTTGCTGGCATACACAGCAGGTTGCTGCTATGCATCACTAACCTCGCAGAGAGGTAACTTTTGTCAGTAACCATCAACGTTTTGACGTTGGCGCTTAGGCAGGACCTCATTAACCAGCGTAGGGGATCGTCTGTTGCCAAATCCATGTCACTTCTGACCCTTGACCTCTCCTTTGAATCTTCCCTTCCCAAACCCTTCTGGGATGTCACAGATGGAGAGGAACCTGCTTCTGGAGGAGAAAGTGAAAACCCTTCAGCAGGAGAATGAGGATCTGCACGTTCAGACACAGAACCACTTGACAATGACAAGGTAAGATCCGCAGCCTAGTGCAGAACAACCTACCTGCTGCCATCGTCGGAGCTCACGGGCTGAGCTCTGGGCTAGGCATGAATTGCACTCAGGAGAGGCTGTTTTCTGAATTGTAGGCTGATAACTAGATGCTGGGACAGGACACAAACGGCAGGTATGATAGCATCAAAGCTAACACAGAAGCTGCAGGTCACGGGGAGAGAGCTGAGCAGAGCTTTGATAGTAGGGGTGCTGCACGATAGGGCTGAGGTGCACTAGCCCGGCCCCCTGTGGGGGTGTGACTTTGCATGGCACTGGTCTGGTTCAGGTGAATATGTACGAACTTGGGCTTGCCTAGCACCCATCTGGCTCTGGGGTGTTTGTGTGTGTGTGTGTGTGTGTGTGTGTGTGTGTGTGTGTGAGAGAGAGAGAGAGAGACCATGACCTTACACAGCACCAGTCTGGCTCTGGTGAGAGTGTGTGTATGTGTGAGGAAGGCCGTGACTTGGCACAGTACCTAACTGGCTCTTGGAGTCCCTATAATCCACCCCACCCCTTTCCAAGCCCATTCCATGCCCCCACTGCCCTGGCCTCTTTTGGCAGTGATCAGAACGGCTGGCGGGGCCCTGATCCCCGTCTCCATCTCGGTCCGGGGTTCCTACCAACTCAGCTTCATCACCTGCTGTTTCTTTGCAGGCAACTGTCTGACAAGCTCCTGGTGGTTCGGGAGGCCCTGGACAAGGAGTCCCAGCTGCGGGAGCAGGTGCACCGGGAGAAGGAAGAGCTGCTGTACAGGGTCCTGAATGGTGACTCCTCCCCCACCTTCCCCATCCCCTCCAGCGAGGTGCCGCTCGTCGCCACGTAGCGCTCTGGGAAGCGGCGACGGAGGCTGCTGGGATGAGGAAGCAAGCGAGGGGCACCGGAGACTCTTCCACCCCTCGTTTTAGCCCTTCCTTTATTGCACAGGTCCAGAGCTGCTGTCATGGGGACTCTGTCCGGTAGAAGGGGAGCTCCTCAGACTTCCAACCTTGGGATGGCCTCCCTCTAAGAGGACAGTGCAGTATTTCTCGGGACCTTTTCAATGTGCTTTTACCCCTCCTGTGTGTCCCCCTATCTGACTCTGAACATGGGGGAGCTTACGAGACACCCCAGAACCTAGACACGTGCAGCGTCAGGTGTCCTGGCTGCCCCTGGCTTCACATCTCCGCCAGTAGCGGTGGTTACAAGGGGAACAAGCTAGCAAAGTTAAGGGGCTCTCCGGTGCATTCAGGGTGGGGAAGGAGAGGCCTGTTTCCCGCACTGGTTTGCCTAGGTGAATCTGAACTGGAGCCCTGCATCTGAACAGCCTCAGCGTTTGGGGGAGTTCGGATCAGGCTCCGGGGCTGAAGTTCGCCGTTCAGGTCTGTCTCTAACCAGAACCAAAGAGAAGGATGCTCGTCTCAGGTGGAGCTGTTGAAAACAGCACCTAGCTGAGTCCAGCATCAGCCCGCGGCGGCTTTGTGGTGTACACAGGCAGGCAGCGGGTCAGGCGACCCCTAGGCGTCTCTCTCTGGTATTCTTCCTGAACAACCCCGCCAGGAAAGTTTGCTGGAACGTGCTGCTCTGTGTGACCCAGGCTCGGGGCTGTCACTGGCAGAAGACGGTGCCCTCTGCTGGCCAAGAGACAACACCGGCTTCAGAAGACGCAGCAAGCCTGCTGTTCCCAGCTGGAGAAACCGCTCCGATGGCCCGTAGCAGGCACCCGAAGTGGTGCCTGAGGTTTGCAAACGGGGGGAATGTCTGCTGGGCCGTGTGAGGATGGGGAAAGGTAATGCAGTGAGCGAGAGGTGGACAGAGCTTGTCTCTCCCTGGTGCGCTCACTGCCCAGGTTTTCTGGGAGTTCCAGCTCCATAGGGTTGCCCATGGACCCCCTGTCCCTGGAAACCGCATGGCAGTGGCAACCAGAGCTGGACCAGTGAGCGCCTTCAGCAGGAGTTTGGGGAGCAGCAGAGGGGAAGATGGATTGTAGCAAACATGCCCGTCTCAGAAATCCGAGCCCTGCCTGCGGATGGATCATGTGGTCCAGTAGCACCTCTGGGGAGGAGATGGGGTGCACATATACAGGGACTGGCCTAGAGCTCCTGGTGCCCAACGACTAGGTTACATGGGCCCATGGAGGGTGACTGGGGAGTTTGCTCCTGTGAGCGGGGCTGCTTGTCTCGTCCCGCTCAGCTCCCAGGACTTTGCTGAACCCTGTGCTGGGCTCACCCTGGCGAGACCCCTGGTCTTCTGCCGAGCTGGTCCTTTCTGGCTCCCAGCTCCATAGTGAACCTTCCTTGGGGCCGCTGCAGTGACAATCACCATCCTCTGTAGCCTCCGCCTTTTGATTTTCCATGGCCCCGGTGGCCTTCCCTGGCAGCCTCGGCTTCTCTTCCAGGTCCCGTGGCCTCCTTCCTGTTGGCTTCTTGCCAGAGTTCAGCCCACGGGAGTTGTCTTTTGCTCTTGTTTCAGAGCACTGCCTCCCAGGGCTTCCCTCCCTGGAATCCCCCCTCCTCAGGGGCTGCCACAGGTGCCTGTCCCCTTCTGCAGCTCCTCTTCGCAGTCCTCCAAGCTTCAGTCCAAATCCTCCTTAGACTTTGCTGTCACTGCCTCCTGCTTCCTCCTGGCTCAGGACGACAGTCCTATTGCCCCAGGCTTCCTCCTGGGCCAGCACCATCTAGTTCTGGCTCTAGCCTCCTCTCTGCCCTTAGCCCAGGAGAGGACAGTCCTAGGTCTGCCTCTCTCCTGGGTCTCCTCCCTGGCCTTTCTTTCTGCTCTGCTCCTTCCCTTATGAAGGCCCAGCTCCAGTTACATCTAGCACCCCTCCAGGTGCCACCCAGTGGCCTAACAGGGCTCAGGCTGGGTTAACCAAGCTGGAGGTTTATACCCCGTCACAGGGCCAGATCGCCTCTTACGCTAGGGCTCCTTTACACCGCTCTGGTGGGGTAAAAGGGCTGGAAAGATGGCACAAATGTAATTTATTCCCCCTTTAAAATCCCTTTCCACTTGCCAGTGTGGTGTCAAGGAGCCTTTTTGTAAATACGACTCTGGCCCCTTGACGTCATATCGGATTCGCTCTGTACAAAGAGCCCCTGATGCCTCCCGGTCGTTTGCAAAGCATTGTCCACTGCACTCTACACTCACCCCCTCGCTCTCTCGTAACTCCAGGACACCTCCTGGAAAAGAATCTTGGTTCCTTGCGAGCTCACCTGCTCCTGCTGTTTACTCCCCACGTGAACCTTTAATCCTCCCCACCGTCGCTGTGGAAATGACGGTGACCCTGGGAGAACACACAATGGCTGCGAACAAGCGGCAGTGCACTTTGAAAACCCCATGCTCACTTCGCACCGGAGTCACGGCCACCGGGCAGCTTGTCCACTCAGTCCCATACACCACCGAACTCTGAACATTCTCAACCAGTGAGGCCCGATGCCTCCAGCTCCCATTGTCCTGTTTGTCCAGTGGGAAGAGTTTGTTCCCAGTTTGTTCTCACGCAGCCTGACGGCTGGGCTAGGCAGACCCACCCCTGTCGGCCTGGCCGTGATTCACCTGGGAGAATGGCTGTTTCTTTAGTGAGCGTTTGGCCCATGCGGAAATGTTGTCGTCATTTCTGTGCTAGCCGGCAGGGCTTGGAGAGTCACAAGATTCCGTTCAGCCCACTAAGAGACCTGGGCGATTCGGGAATTTGCTTCAGGTGAAAATTGCCCATTTTCCCAAAGAAGCGTCACCATTTTCACAGGGAAATGAGGCTTTGCTGTGTCTGGGAGCTGCCTGTTTCCATGGAGGGGGGAATTCAAGATCTTCCCCCTCCTTCCATGTCCCTTCTCTTCCTCCTCCTCTTTCCATTTTCTCGTTCTCTTCTGTGCCTCTTTCCTTTATAAACCCCAGGAGGGACTTTTAGACATTGCACAAAAATGCTCCAGATCACTGACACCGCAACTAACAAGCAGTTCTCCTCGCCCATCTGTGAGAGCAAATGGGGCGGCGGGAGGGGGCGGGGGGGGGAAGCTGTGTCTAGAACATGAACTGCTACAGGGTCAATCCTCGCTGAGAGCCGAGTGTCTGCACGGTGCCCGTGTTGGCACAACGGGGGCTGGGATGGGGGGGGGAACCAGTCTGTTCTGCTCTGCGTAGCTCAGTCTGTGAGAGGGATAGACAAGATCCCCTGCAGATGTCTCAGACCTTTGACTGTCTTTCTAGAACCCCCACAAGCCCGGGGGCCTGAGTGAGGGGGACTTAGGGGGGCTCTCGAGAACAATGGAGAAGTCATTGCTCACTCAGTACTGACTAATTACGGCTCCCCGGCTGCCCCATCTTGTACCTTTCCTTGCGGCCCCATTTCTTACGGCGCCCAGGGCACTCCGAGTGGGTTGGCGTAGAGAGAGACTGTGCATGGCAGCAGGCAGGGGCAGCTCTGGTGGGCTCCATTCTCCTTTCGCTTACACTGACGTGACAGGAGAACTACCTCAGCGTTACACCAGCCTAAGGGAGCGCTGACGCAGGCTCAAGAACTAGGTAGAGAAGCACCTGTCTAGGAGCTCAGACTAGGCCACCCCAGTGGTCCCTTCTGGCCTTAAAGTCTACAAATCTTGGCTCCGAGAGGCGCGACGGTCATAGGATGCGTCACGACAACGTGGCCTCCTGAAGTGTGTGCTCCCTCGCCAAGGGCTCCGAGCCCTGAGACTCTCCCAGTGCCCGTCTGAGATGAGGAACCATCCGTTAGCAAAGCCTGCACTGGTGGCAGTGAGTTAATCCCCCCCCTCCGCTGAATCAGAATTTGAACCGTGTTTCGGTGCCACCCTACAGCTCGCTCAGAGTGCAGTGGCTGGGACGAGAATACCTGGGCCTGCGCTCTGCTAGGGTTGGCGCTCTGTCCAGTCGTCACAGGGCCTGGCATCCATCTTAAGACTGGGCTGGTGTCCCTTTGCCACAGTGATACCAGCTCCTCCCGCGGAAGCCGAACAGAGGCTGCTAACTTTGGGGTATCTGTTACTCCTCTAGGGGCGGCTTCTTTCCAAGTCCCCGCTGTGTTTGTAGTGGTATGTGTAAAGCCAGCCCCGTCGCTGGCTGTCTTCTCTTTCCTCCCCCCATCCTCCGTGCCCCAATGTGCCCAGAGCACTGACGGTGCTCCACGCGGACAGGTAAATCAGGGCGAGAGGAGATGGCGGCCCAGAGCAGCATGGCTGGGGAGCTGATGCACGCAAGCACTTTCCACTGGGCGTGCGAATGCTGTCGGGAGAGACCAAGTGGAGCATTAGCTAGTGCCACAGACTGCCCCTAAGCCTTGCACCAGGCGTGTGGAGCAGTGTGTGTGTGTGTGTGTGTGTGTGTGTGTGTAACGCCTGTGTGCTAAAGGCTGTAACAACACAGTTCTGGGAGGGGAAGCTACCCAAAGAATGAAATGTCAGTATTTTCCACGTGGCGGCGTGTGCGTTTCCTTGGCATGTGGCACGGATTGCAATGGGACGGTGTCGAAGGTCTTGAGGTCGCCCCCTTGGGGTCAGGGCAGGCAGCTACTTACCTCATAGATCGTTCCCTGGGCAGCAGCAGTCCTGTGGCCTGGCCCAGAGGTAGGGTACAACCCTCTGGCTGCACCCCTTACAGTCTGCCCTTTTCCAGGGGTATAAAACAGTCCAGCCAAAAAAGAAAGTAATTCCAGGGCCCCTCCCGCACACAAAGGAGGGAAGCAGCCTCTCAGGCTCCGCAGGAAATGCTGGCCCCCACCCTCCGCGTGGCCAAGGTTTTTCAACAAAAGAAACAAACCAGCCCGTCTTCTCTCCTCAGGTTGGCGGTGCTCCCAAGCTGCTCCTCAGCATGTGAGCCAGGGCCTGGCCCGGGAGCTGTAGCTGGGCTGGGTCTCAGGGGGGCCCAGTCCCAGGGCTGACAAGCCGCACAGGTGCGGCCGGTTGGGGCTGATTCTGACCACAGGAGTTCTTTAGCCTTTTCTTGACTGGTGGGAGGGTTGTAACTATCAGCCCCACCACAGATGGGGGGGCAGAGAACCTGCCCTGTGTTTGGGAGGGAGGGCGTTAAACCCTCGTCCCAGAACAGAGGAGCAGCTGCAGAACCCAGAATGGGACCCAGCTGGAATGGCGCTGCTGCTGGTACTTCACCCTCCCTGAAACTAGGAGAGAGGGGAAGACCCGGGCTACCAAGACCTTACCCTACATGGAGACTGGCTGCAAGGGTCCCTTTGCGGTGTTGTGTAGAAGTGCGGTCGGTGAGAAGCCCTTTCCTGGATGAGAACAGAGCTCAGATTCCTGCTGTGGGTCACACGTGCCTTGCCCTACGCTACAACGTAGGCCGGGCAAGCATGGGCCCTTTGGAAGCAGAGGATGTTTCAGGGCTGGCCCGTGTTTCTCTCTTCAGCTGCCCTAGAGATCCCATTGGAGCTGGCTGAAGTTTTTCTAGCGCTCACATTCAGATGGGAGGGGCTGGGATTCTCTCTGGCGCACAGGTCAGTGTGGACTCGTGTTCCTAATGTGCTTAGTTCTGTGGAAATTCCCACCTTACGTCAGCATGCTGGGTGGGCCCCGAGGGCCACCTCCCGGCGGAAAGGAGCTGCTGACTCTCAGGTCTGTGGCTAGCGCACAGATCTCCATAGGAAGCACCCCCACGATTTGCCTTCCTTGTCAGCGGTCTCGGCGGAGAAGCCAAGGACTGACTGAGCTACCGTCTCACCCATCTCCTGCCCCTCCCTGTCAGGACAGAGACACACAGGCAGCCGGGGGAGGGGGAGTTTGCAGCAATTGTTTCCTACCTACAGATCTGGCCCCCATCATTATAGTCTGTGAGCCCCTCAAGAGCACTGGTTAAATTATCCCAGGCGGGTGGGGGGGTGAAGGTGTTATCCCCATTTTACAGCTGGGGAACTGCAGCACTGAGGCTAAGGATGTTCGAAAGAACTCAGCAGGTTGGGAGCGCATGGGGTGCCGAACTCTTGAAAACCTGGCCACCGGTGTTGCAATGGGAGCTTCTGGCTGCTGAGCACTTTAGAAACTTTGCCCCTTATTGACCTGCCTAAAAGCCACCCCTTATTCCCCAATCAAAGAAACCCTGAAATGAAGCAGCCTAAATAAACCCCACTATAGAGAGAAATTAACCCTTGTTTTTAAAAAATCCCTCCTGTAAGCGGAGTTTTTCCCGAAAAAGGATAAGTTGACAGAGACGCCAAGAGGCTCCCGAGAGCCTTTCTGTTGCCGCTGATTGTACATGGAAGGCACTGAGAGCCTATGGGGATGGGCAGAACGAACCCCGGAGATAGAATAGGGAGCTGAGCTCTTTGGAAAATCTGGCCTCCGTGACTTTGCCAAGGGCAGCCAGGGCATCAGTGGCAGAGTTGGGAACTGAATCCTGATCTCCTGAGTCCTATGCCATTGTGCTAACCACAAGACCTACCCCTGCTCTGCAGAGACTCTGAGAACATGGCTCCCCAGAGCTGTCAATCAGGCAATTGTCACCTGCACAGCACTAAACTCATTTTAAAAGGAAATAGCTGCCACAGAGAGACGTCTCAGCTCCTTGTGGGCCAGGAGACAGGAAAGGATGGGCAGGGGCAGAAAGGCAGCTTGAGTCCTGCTGTTGCGGCTGTCACAGCCCCGGAGAGATGCTGCAAACCTTCACCGAGGCTGCCTCTGCTGGTCTCTGACCAAGAGGATCGCTGGAGTCTGGCCAGCCATTCTGTCATGCCTCCAGCTCTCCCCAATGTCTGGGACCACTTAGGCTGCGGGGAGCACCGCAGCTCGCTATCTCTCTCCCAAATGGTATTTTGCTAATATCTTTTCAGCCTGCTCGGTCAGGAAGGAGTCAGGGGAGGGAGGGGGAGATGAGGCCTCCAGCCATCAGTCATTCTCAGTGGTACCAGATGACAGAACAAGGAGCAATGGTCTCAAGTTGCAGTGGGGGAGGTCTAGGTTGGATATTAGGAAAAACGTTTTCACTAGGAGGGTGGCGAAGCTGTGGAATGGGTTACCTAGGGAGGTGGTGGAATCTCCTTACTTAGAGGTTTTTAAGGTCCGGCTTGACAAAGCACTGGGTGGGATGATTTAGTTGGTGTTGGTCCTGCTTTGAGCAGGGGGTTGGACTAGATACCTCCTGAGGTCTATGATTCTATGATACATTTCTCTGGCCTGCTATATTAGGGGGTATTCGTCACCTCCCGGAGGTGCAATCCTTAGCGTAAGAATTGGAGGCAGGGACCCTACTGGGTGAGCTGTGAACCCCGTGTTCTCACAGATGTAGGCAATAAGAGAGGGTGGTGACATTCCTGGCCAGGTGTATTTCTATATCAGGACTGTCTCCCCTTGGGCTTTCCCCGTGACATGGTTCCATGAGGGAGGGCAGCCTGACTGGGGGCATGTTGGAATTAAAGTTCATGGCTGCTAGAAAATACATACAATGGTCCCTGTTCAGGGCTGCCCATGGGAAAGCGTGTGGCTGTGTGAGTACCCGCGTGCACTGCACATATACATGCCTGCACAGGGGTGTTCATGCACACGCAGGTATTTGCCTATACAGATGTGTAGGCACGCATACATAACTACATGCACAAACACAGGTACAGCTATATAGGCTGACACACACACACACACTCTGCATCCTCCCGTGAGCATACACATATGCACAGGGCCGTCCCTAGCGGGGTGGGGGCTGGGAGAAATCAGCCTGTATGGGGGCCCCCTTAACATTTTTTATACAGGTGAAATCTGGTGGAGGGAGGGGACACTAGTGCTGGGGGGTGAGGGATGATGGGTGGCACCTGTGCTAGGGGCGAGGGGCCCCCCCTGTGCTGGGGGGTCCCGGAAAAGGGAGAGGTCCAGGGCGGAAGGGCAATGGATGGGGTCAGCCTGGCGCTGGCGTGTTCTGGCGGCGCTAGGATGCTGGCGGCTGGTGCGGCGGCGGGCGATGCCAGGAGCCGGCGGGGTGGGGCGGGCTGGGGTTGCTGCTGCCAGAGCCTGAGCCTGAGCCCTGCAATGCCGAGGAAGAAAAAGAAATACGAGGCACCCCAACCCCACCCCACCCCCGGGCCGGCCTAGCGCCCCCCGCATGACACACACACACACACTAAAGTGGGGGGCCCCCCAAAGTGCAGGGCCCGGAGCGGTTGCCCTGATTTGCCACACCCAAGGGACGGCTCTGCAGATGCCCCTGCAGGCTCCCATACGCGTCGCTGCACACCCACGCACATATGTGATCACACACGGTACACGGGTGACTAAAATGATACGACCATCTGCTAGCCTGAACTAGAGCTGGGCCTGACCCCAAATCCTGGATCCAACCAGCCCTGAGCTTTGGGATAGGTGGGGCCCACAGTTCTGAACATGGCTCTTGACCCCTCTGTGTGCAATGAGCCCTGGGCAGAATCCCAGGCCCAAGCGGGCCTAAACCTGGCAGAAGTTCAGACCCCACTCTGGATTGGACCGGAACAGCTTAGACCTTCCATCTCTCTCGTCACCTCGGAGAGCTTTGCCCAGGTCTATTTTCTTTCCCAGCAGCTGTGAGCCAGCTGACGTGGTTCTGCTACCCTGGGCCCCGCTCCCCATGGTGTTGTGTTGAGAGCTCAAGAGAGCAGAAGCAGTGAGAGAACCTGCCAGCCAGCAATGTGCCTCTCTCGGGCTCTGGGGCACGTTGGCAGCATGGCTCTGTGGCACAGAGGGACTGGTTTCCCGTCTCGGATCCTATTGCAATGCTCAGGGTTGACCCAGACTCACCTGGGGCAGCCTCTCGCCTCCCCTCAGTGCACCCTGTGGACAAAACAAAGTCTCTCCTCTTTGAAGAAGCTGGTCAGTTTAATGAGTAAATAAATCACATGAAGGGGAGGAGGGAGAATGGAAGCAAATTTGGTCCCTGTGTCACAAAGAGCTCTCTGGTCCTTTTATTACTTATATGTGTTGCCATAGCTGAACTCCCTGTCTCTAGCACGGCCTAGCTATCCAGACCGGGCCCCCCTCGGGGCCGGGGTGGCTGGAAGTACCTGGACCCAGGTGGAGACGGTGGTGGTGCCCTGGAGGTTCATGGCGCTGCAGGTGTAAAGCCCCTCATCTATGGCGCGTGCCTCGTCCACGTAGAGGATGCTCTCGGACTCCTGCTGCACCTGCCCGCCTCGGCGCACCAGGTCGGCGCGTTCGCGGATGTAGGGGGGCCTGCCAATCTGAAAAGCAAGCACAGAATGGGGGTTGGAGAGCTCCTCTCCCTTCCTAGGCAGCCTGCAGCACCTGCAGAGCTAGGGGCTGGTAAGTGCAGGGCTGGAGGCAAAGGAAGGGCTCATCTGATGCTCAACAGCCCTTCACGCATAGCCCTGGTCACTGGCATCTGCTGTAGCAAGAGGGGGCATATTAGCCAACCCCCCGGGACCTCCCCTGTTCCATGCACGGAGCACCACGGGCTCTTTGTATCTTCCCCCTGAAGTGTCACCAGAGATGGGCAGAAGGGACCTCAGCTTCACACCTGGTCTGCATGGCGGCCCTGCCAACTACCCCCCTCCCACTCCATGAAAAGGGCGCCGTGTGCATTGCCGATGAAGCCCAATTCCACCCCCAATTCCTTCACTCCCCCCTGCCCTGCCGCCCAGTCATTGGTTTCACTGGAACCATCCATCATTCTGAAGGCCCCAGCCCATGTCCTGTTCAGTTCTGTTTCATTGGCCCTGGTGTGCTGAGTGAACCGTGCTTCTGCAAAGGTCACATCAGCCGTTTGTGCTGTTTCCTGTGGGGAAAATGCCTCTGGTCAGCTGCAGAGGAGAAGCCCCTGAAAGGAAAGTTGTGTGCAGCACAAGCCCCATTCTTCTCTCTGTGCCCTTTTAGCTGGGGAGGCGCCATGGTCTGGGAGTCAGGAGAACTCGGTTCTGTTTCTGGCTCTGACCTGCTGTGTGACCTGGGGCAACTCATCCTCCCTCTCTGGCCTTTATTTCCCCCACACACACTTTCTCTGTCTAGACTGTAAGCCTTGGGGGGCTGGGACTGCCTCTTACTCTTTGTAGGTACAGTTCCTGGCGCAATGGGACCCTGATCTTGGTTGGAGCCATTCGGTATGACAGTATGGTCAGGCTACAACCCCCTTCCCGCCCAGCCACCTCGCTTCCCTACCTGCTGCCCCGGATACTCCCAGGTGAAATCGACCGCGACTTCTGGTTCTGCAAAAACCGTGCATGTCACGTTGAAGTTTTCTCCAGCCTGCACAGTGGCGGCTGAGGTGCTGACCGTGGGTTTGGGAGCAGAGGAAGGGTCTGCGAGGGCAAGAGTGAAGTGGTGAGAAGCAGGATTAGGAAGGGCGGCAAAGTACCATGGGTTAGCCGCTTCCCGATCGTAGGAGACGGGCTAGTCAACCAACGGCAGTTCAGGGAGCCGAGTCCATCAGCTCACCACCTCCCTGCCAACCCTTCTGGGCTTTAGGGCTGGGTTAAGGGAGGGACAGGCCTGCTAACAGGTATCTCCAGCTAACGGGGTCACTGCTTCTGCTTAGAGACCTCGGTCTATGTAGCAACCTACCATCTCCTTGTGCTGGATGGCGTGTGTTCATCTGGCGGGCTGACGAATGGTACGTCAGCGTGTGTATGGTCCTCGATAATTACAGACCGGTGCAGGTGACCAGTTAACATGCCCAGATAGCTCAGCTGGCAGAGGGACTGCTCTGCATGAGCAGGTCTGTATGAGCCCAGCAGTGCCCCGAAAAGCTAGTGACAGTGAGGAGAAGGCAACGATACACAGCCTCGTGGGCTAATTCCTCCTGCTCGGTCTTAGGAAGGCAGGTGGAATTCTGTGTCCCCATTCCTGTCCCCACTGCTAGTGTGGAGGAGCGTTTCTGGCGAGCTAGCGCCGTTCCTGAGCTGACAGCGGTGGAGCTGGCTCGGGTAAAGGCAGCGGATGTCAGCAAGCAGGCAGGTGGAGGTCTCAAAACCAAAGGAACACATAGGTTAGGGGCCACCGAACCAGCTCTGGCAGCTGGATCTCCCATCCCTGCCAGGCAGCGGTCACTCACAGTTGATGTAGATCAGCATGTACTTGGTGGATATCTGCCGCATGCCGGCCAGGCTGGCCATGCAGAAGAGCGACCCTGCATACGAGGGCCGCGGGCGGTGGATCACGAATCCCCTCTTCACGTCGTACGAGATGTCGATCCCGTCCACAGCCACCTCCTCGGGGGGGAATTCGCGGTGCAGCGTCACCTTGGCCAGAGGGCTGGTCACCTGGCATGGTAGGAGCGTGGGATGGTTCGTGCGCAGCTGGACCACTTCGTAGTAATCCTCTGTCGGCACAAACAGCTCCTGGGGGTCTGGGGAGGGAGGAGGGCAGTGGGGTTACATACTGGAGGCAGGGAGACACTTCCCGGCTCTCCACCTGCGCCGGCCTCCTGTGTAACACGCCCTAGCCCGCAGCAGGCCTCACCCGGGGCTTCCCTGTCCGCTGGATAACGAGAGCAGATGCTGATGCTCTCTGGCTCGGGTCCCCTGCCTGCCCCGAACCGGTCTAAGCGCAGAAGCCTGACCTGTGAAGAAGATGAAAGCCTTGCCCGTCCTGTCCTCTCCATCCTGGCACTCGCTGTCCCGGCACTGGAAGGACCAGCAGCTGTACTCGCCCGTGTCTGCAGCCCTGGAGTTCACAACCAGCAGCTGGCTGTGCCTCTCAAAGTGCTTGATTCTGAAACAGAGGAGAGAGGGCCCCGCTCAGACTCCAGGAGAGTCACCCTGGGCCTCTGCATCAAACACTAGAACATAAGAACGGCCAGACTGGGTCAGACCAATGGTCCATCTCGCCCAGTATCCTGTCTCTGATAATGGCCAAAGCCAGGTGCTTCAGAGGGAACGAACAGAACAAGGCAGTTATCAAGTGATCCATCCCCGGTTGTCCACTCCCAGCTTCTGGCAGTCAGAGGCTAGGGCCACCCAGAGCATGGGGTTGCATCCCTGGCCATCTTGGCTAATAGCCCTTGATGGACTGATCCTCTATGAATGTATCTAATTCTGTTTTGAACCCTGTTATAGTTTTGGCCTTCACAACATCCCCTGGCAATGAGTTCCACAGGTTGACTGTGCACTGCGTGAGGCAGGAAAACACCCACTTATCTCCACGCCCCCGGTGATGGCCTGGGGCCGGGGAAGGATTTCCTGTGCCCCCGTTGCCTGTGCCCAAGGACAGACAGTGCATGACAGGGTCACGCTAATAATTCCCAGTGGGCACCGAGTGTCACGCTCTCCTGCTCTGACCTACTTGCCCACCCAGAGGGGTGAAGTCCGGAGATGGTTAATAATGGGAGATGTGGCCAGTGTGCTCCAAATGCTGAGATGGATAGTGCCTGGCACAGCCCCTCCCTTAACATGCTCCCAACTGCTGTGTAGCTCGCACTGTCCCCCAGCCCAGGGCCGTGGGGCGTGAAAGGTGGGACGGGCAATGGAAGCCGCAGCCAGGCTCAAGCTGAATGTGAGGCTCGGGCTCCCTGAGCCTGGCTGAGCGCCTGCCAGCTTTGCTCCCTGGCGGATCTCACAGCGCGAGCAGGGGGTGTCTGTGTGTTTGGGCCTGTTAAACGAGCTCCGATTGTCCACGCCAGGGTAACACGTCTGCTGCATGCCCTCCCCGGTGCTTGGCCTCCGGAACAAGGGTCTGCCCGGCATCCCCAAATCCAGGCCTCCTGCATGTCATTTAGTGAAGCCATTTGATGCCTTTGGCATCTCGGGGGAATGGACCCCACACAGGCCCTGCTCACCCCTCATCCATGACAGGCCCTTGACAATCCCCCCGGGCCTGGACAGCCTCCCAGAGCCGGTCGCACATCCCGGACACGCACCTGAGCCGCCCCTCATCCTCGTCCTCCAGGTACGCAGGGAACCTCCACCTGACGGACCGCCCTCTGCAGCGCAGCTCCAGGGTGTCGCCTGCCGTCAGCGTCAGGGAGTCAGGCACTTTCTGGAACCGCCCCTTGGCCACCACCCGAGTCAGGATGGACGCAGGCTGGTGCACCTGGCTGGGAGGGGCCGTGGGTTTCACTCGGGCTTTGCCCTTCGGGGGCTTGGCTGCTGCCTGGTGGAGCTTTTCACCTGTTGCTTTGGGAGGTTTGAGCTTGTTTGGCTTGGGCTCTTTTGTGACCTTCTTCTCGGTGGCTTTGGGAGGCTTTTCCTTCTGCTGACATTCAGCTGAGGACAGAGAAGCCGCGTTTGACAGCAGAGCAGCAGCAGGCCCAGGCCCACGGGGGCAGAGGGCGCAGCGCGGCTTTGCAGGTTCTTGCACTGATCTTTAATTACAAAAGGCTGTTCAGCAACAGAGCCAGGTTAGGCCCCAGGCATTGCAGGGAGGCTTATTCTCCCTCCTAACCCACAGCACAGGTTTCATGGACACGCTAAGGGTCCGGTTATGAGATGCCCCATTTCTGTGTGTGCAGCTGAGCCAACAAAATGAGGGGAGGCACCAGTTTACCCCAACACATCAACTGGGTTGGGGCCCAGCGCCTCAGCTGACGTTCATCAGTGTCGTTTCACTGACGCTGATGAAGCTACACCAGCTGAGCATCTGGCCCTGGCTTCTTGGAGCCCTGAATTCACAGCCACAAAAGGCTGTTTGCGTATTCAAAATGGAAGTGTGCCTGATACAATGGCCATAATCAGTAGCGGGTTCAAAATCAGAGACCAGTTCTGGAAATCGGGTCCCAAATGTCATATCCCCCAAGGGGCAGAAATCTGCAATTCTTGCAGGGTAACATTATTTACCAAGGAAATTCTTACTTACTCACCGTGCAAAGGACATGACTGGCAGGATCCCTGTGCCATATAAGACAAGACTTTACCTAGTAGGGTTACTCCTCTTCCTACTCTAAGCTGCTTCTGGGTATTGGCACAGGAGGATGCTGTAAAAGTATCGTAGCTGAGCAGACAAGAGGTCTCTCTGTTCACCCACTGGTTTTGCCTGCCCTCTGTTCATTGATTGTTGGGAGGCATTTGTGTAGCACGTAGCTTGTGCCTCCTACCTGTGATCCCCACATGCACCCAAGCACAGGACATCTGGGATGCACCTGGCAGAGAGCAAGAGATCAGGCATCCTAACTTAGATGTGGATCTCCCAGATCTGCCAAGCCATCAGCCTGGCGCACAACCCTCCTATGTATCCTTCTTCTCTGGCCAGGGAAGAGATGGCGCCTGTACTTGATGCATGTCTGAAGGGAAGCTCATCCAGCTTCCTTTTATGCTGACCCACAAAGCCAGCAAAGCCTGGGATCTTTCCCTTGATGACACTCAAGCCAAAATAATTGGGGCTGCGGCCCATTGGCAAAGTTGTTCCAGTACCACGGCCTGGCCAAAGCTGCAGAAGCAAGTCCCTATACAGCCACAGTCCCTGAGTTCCTGCTGGTGGTGCAGGCAATAAGGGACCATGCCTTTCCAGCATGCTGCCCTCCAACAAGGCATCCTTGTATAGGCCACTGAGGAATGCAAGGAGCACCACGCTAAGGAGGGGGAGGGAAACGTATGGGCTTGGGAAATGAGTAGGAGGAAGGGAAAGAGTCAGAAAAGCAAGACTTACCCAAGATGAGGAGGAGAAGGCTGCAGCCCAGGACAGCCAGGGCTTTGGAGTTCATGCTGGGGCAAGCCGGGCACAAAGCAGGAAGCTGCAACTGTTCACGGCGCAGCAGCAATTCCACACTCTCCCGTTCCCTCCGAGAGGGAGGAGGGGGCGCTGAGGGGACGGCGAGTCCGGGGGACTCGGGAGATGAAGGGGAGAGATTTCAAAGCAAATCAAAGGCTTGACTCTTCGCCTCGTTAAACAAAATTCCTTTCACCCCGCGTGCCATGAAGGCATTCAGGTTCCTTGGGAGGAGGTGAATGGAGCTATTCAAAGCCTGGCTCCAGCAGTCACACTCCAGACTTAAAAAGAAAACAGTGTCCACCTCCTCCATTTCCAGGCAGTGCCCGGTCCAGTTATGCTGTGGAGAGCATGGGGCAGGTGGAGTGGTTAGATGCAAAGCGCTTTGGGGAAGGGGCCAGCTCTCCCCCAGGGTTTGAACAAACTCCCAGCACAACGGGGTGCCAATCCCGAGGGAAGCCACTGGGTCCTAACTACCCCGACGATGGTGATAACGCAGTGTGGGTGAAGGGGAGCTTCTTGTTTGAATCCTGTGGTTTGCTTCCCCTTCAGCTATTGCCTTTGATACACACTATTGAAGGGTAAGTGTTGCGGCGCAAGATCATGTCACAGAGTGCAAGACAGTGCAGGCCTTCAGAGCCTGGTGAGTTAAGGGAAACGCTCCCATTGACTTCAGCAGGCTTTGGATGAGGCCCTAAGTCACGTAAGTGAAAATGAACGGGTGATCCCAGCTCTCCTCTGCTTAGGGTGACCAGACGTCCCGATTTTATCGGGACTGTCCCGATATTTCGGTCTCTGTCCCGCGTCCCGACCGATCTTTGGTCGGGACACGGGACAGAGATATCCGCAGGCAGCACTGGTTTTTTTTTTCCCCTCAGCTGGGACTCGCTCGGCTTTTTTTCTTTTTTTCCCTCAGCCGGGACTCGCTCGGCTTTTTTTCTTTTTTTCCCGCAGCCGGCACTCGCCCGGCTTGTTTTCTTTTTTCCCCCCAGCGGGGCCTGGCTCGGCTTTTTTTCGTTTTGCCTGGGCTCTCCCTGCTTTTTTTTTTTTTTTTCCCCTCGGCTGGGGCTCGCTTGGCTTTTTTTCTTTTTTTCCCTCAGCCGGGACTCGCTCGGCTTTTTTTTTTTTGCTCAGCCCCCCGCAATGTGTCACCTCATCTGGTCACCCTACCTCTGCTGCGTGCATGAAAACACCACGGCAGAGTCTGTAGCACCACCATAGCAGAGACACAGCTGGCCAGGACTGTGGTACACGGGCTGGGCCTAGACGACCTGGACTGGAACGTGCGGGGGGCCGACATGCGCTGGTGACGCTTTCAAATGGGTGTTGAGATGCTCACTTTGGGTGGCTGGTTTGCATCACACATGGCAAAGATCCACAGAACACGTTACAGACCTCAGCTGCCTGCTTCGCCAAAGCAGCTTCACTGCCTGATTCGCCCAAGAGGCGACAGTTATTGACGGTGTCAAATAAGCAGAAGTATTTGGCTGCAACAGACACGCTGTTTTGCAAACCAGACCCCCCGGCTCTTGGCAGCAGGCAGCGACCCCTGGGGGTCATTGCGAGAGCTTCACTGGAGGAAAAGCTGGACCCCACTCTCTCAGCTGCCAGGAGAGCGACTGTGATGGGAGGAGAACAGGAGTCCTTGTGGCACCTTAGAGACTAACAAATGTATTTGAGCATAAGCTTTCGTGGGCTACAGACCACTTCTTCGGATGCATAGAATGGAACATACAGTAAGAAGATATATATACATACAGAACATGAAAAGATGGGAGTAGCCCTACCAACTCTAAGAGGCTAATTCATTAAGATGGGGATACAGACTAACACGGCTGCTACTCTGAAACCTGTGATGTGAGGGCTGGGCGTGGAGGATGTGAAGAAAGCGGGGCCCGTAGGGCCCTGACAGGCATGGGAAGCACCCCCTGGCCCAAGCACTTCAGTGCATTTGTCTCATTTCTACGGCTGAAGGCAAAACCAGCTCATCCGAATGCTAAACGAAACCCAGGCCTCATGCCCTGGACTGGGTCTCTGACAGGCTGCGCCGAGGAGTGAGTTCCAGAAAGGGGTGGAGGGTGAGGAAGGATGGTCCAGGGGGCTAGCCTAGCCCCGGAGAGAGCTGGGTTCAATCCCCCAGGCTTCCCCTGTGACCCGGGGCAGATTACTTATGGTTATGTGTCCGTGCTGGAGCTGTAATTTCCAGCCCAGGTAGACACCCCCCACCTAGCGTGCTAAAAAGAGCAGTGGCGCTGCAGCGGTGCGAACAATGGGACGGGCTCGTCGCTGGAGAATGCATGTAGGGTTTCAGACAGGGCGGTACTCAGGGTGGCTAGCCTGCCATGTTGCTAGCTGGAGCAGAGCTAACACGGGTATGTCTCCCAGAGCTGGAAATTACCCCTCCAGCTCCAGCGCGGCCGTCCCCTTAGTCGCTCTGTGCCTCAGTTCCCCAGCTGTACAATGGAAGCAATAGCACTTCCCTACCTCACAGGGGTGCAGGGGGTTGTGAGGTGCCCAGACAATGCGGGGGCAGATGGGTCCCTTGGGTAGACAGAGCGACTGGCTGCCTAACAAGGCGGGTGTGTGCTTAGAGTCTGGCCACAGGAATCCCCCTGCCAATCCTAACAGTGTGCATAGGGCATAAGACCCTTTGGATAAATGGGTCCCAGCCCATTTGAGGATGTAGTGGCAACCTTCGACTGAGTCTATCCAAACCCCATATAGACCCCGAGGTTTATCACATCCCCTGGGGTATGGCTGGACATTCTGCATCTTATAGACAGGGTCAGATAAATGAAAGCATTCACGTGAATTGTATTCGATAAGGGAATGCCCCTTGTTTAAAGCTATATTATCATTTTTTGTTATGGGTGCTAATAACGATCACAGGTGAAATCCTGGCCCCATTGAAGTCAGTGGGGCCAGGGTTCACCCCACATCTCCAGTGCTGCACATGTACACTGCCGAGAAAGAGAGCTGCGGAGAGCTATGACAGGACCAGCGTTCAGGACGGGGCGGGGCGGGTTATTGGTTGGGGGCTCCTGGAAGTAGGTGGATGGAGGGCGGGCTTGGAGGACAAGAACAGAAAGGGGGCCAAGTGCAGGGGAAGCATTGCAGGAGAATGGCAGAAAGGGGGCAGTGAAGGAAGAGGGTAGGTAGGACTGGAGATGTGGGGGACTGTAACCGCGCGGGACTCACCCGGCGGCGCCTCCTGCTGGTCGTCTCAGGGAATTAGCTTCCAGCCTCCGGAGCGCCCTCTGTCCGTCGGTGTCCTGCTTTCGCCTCTGGGATAGTTTAGGCTCACTTGGGCCTGCCTCATCATGTGTGTGTGTGTGGGGGTGGGTGGGTGGATGGGTGGATTAGATGACCCCTTGTAGCCCAACTTTCTATGATTTGCCCAAGGTCACAGCAAGTCTGTGGTAGAGCAGGGAACAAAATCCAGTTTGTCTGTCTCCCAGGTCTATGTTGTACCAACAAGACCATGCGTCCACTTCCAAGCTTTTGAACTGGAAGTCCTATTTCTTTAACACATGCCCTCTTAATAAACCATTCCGTTACTTGCAGAAGCTACCATATCCATGAGGGCTTTATGGGAGGAGGCAGAAGCAGGTCAGGAGGCTGAGAAGGCTGCCTGATGTGCACGGTAATATTTGTGTGCGCATTACACCTCGCTTGGACGGATTAGATTTTTATCAGTAAATGTTGATTTCACCGTACGCACGCTCACCCCAACAAAAAAATGTTTCCATCGATAATAATAAAAACGTAGAGATAGGCAATGCAAGAAAAATGCTGCTTGAGAACGTATTAGAGTTTGATGGGAGGATATTGACGTTGCATAGGCTGACGTGTGATGTTGACCTCCCCCATAATTTTGCACATCTGTGAAAATGTAAATCTGCGAAAAGAGAAAAAGATGCATTAAGATAAACATCGATGTTATCTTTCGAAAGTCTCAACAAATAAAAACGGAATTCTGCCCAGCCTACAGACAACAAGGCTGGAAAATCTGCAGCAGGAAATACCTGGGACCAAGCCAACGGGAGCTGGGCAGACCACAGCTGCACAGTTGTACGTCCGAGGCATTGCTGGTTGACAGAGTAAGTCGCTGACTTCCAGCGTGCCGTTTCGATTGTGTAGCGAAAAGCCATGCTCACCAGCTTAGAGCGTGCCCGGCAAAACTGTCGTGGCCAAGCTGCGCTGGAGTGGAGTGCTAGCTGGTAAAAGGGCAGGGAGTGGCGACAAATGTTTTCCATCATAGAGAAGGGGACAGCCTGACAGTTGTTAACAAAGCTTGTATTGTCTCCTGCAACCCTCTCCAAGGAGCAACTGCTCCTAACGCACCTAATCGCATCAACAGGCGCGACTGTCACCCCAGCCAACTGGGCTATACAAAGCAGATGGGGTTGTGTCACCCAGAAATCCAGGCTTGGGTGACAATGCTAGTTAAGTGACTTGTCCATGGGGAGGTAGCAATGCCAATCTGTCAGTACTAGGACGTGTCTCGTTAGATCCTAGGTGGGGGATGGGGATGAGGAGGGATTCAATTCGGTTTTTTATACTAGGGAAAGCCCTGCCTTTTCCCAGCAGCTGGACATTTTCCCTCAGGCTGTGCCATCCCTCCGCCCTGCCCCCTTCTCTGCCCCTTTCTCGCCATGCGCCGCCGGCTTGGTGAGAGGAGGGAAATGGGCTCAGGGAAGCAGCTCGGGGTTATAACCAGGATGCCCGTTCTGCTGATTGCCAGGATGCCACTCTAATTGCCAACAGCAGGAAGTTGGCAGCAGGGTGTTCCTCTCTGCTCCTGCAGCTCTACTCATCTGCGGTGATCCTCTGCTCCCTCTGCTGACCCCGAACTGCTTTGGAGCCCCCTGCAGGGGAGCCTCTGGGGTACATCGAGCTAATGGAGTGGTTCTCAAACTTTTGTACTGGTGACCCCTTTCACACAGCAAGCCTCTGAGTGCGACCCCCCTCTTATTAATTAAAAACACTTTTTTATATATTTAACACCATTATAACTGCTGGAGGCAAAGCAAGGTTTGGGGTGGGGGCTGACAGCTCACGACCCCCCATGTAATAACCTCGCAACACCCTGAGGGGTCCCGACCCCCAGTTTGAGAACCCCTGAGCTAATGCCGTCTGTTGCTGCTGGGCCAGCAGGTGGCAGTGTGGACTGACACACAGGCCAGAGGCCGTACCGTAGGGCTGGCTGTTCTGCCTTGGGGGGGGGCAGTTCTCCGGCTGGGGTTCGGGGAGCGCAGGAGGCAGAGGGAGACTCCTTTGCGCGTTGACAGTAAAGCTCCCATTGGGAGAACTGTCTGTGTCTCTGGCAGCTAAGGTCAGGCACCTCCGTGCTAGTGTCAGGCACCGTCAGACCTCAAGGGACCAGATAGCAAGTGTGAAAAATCAGGACACCTTTTTTTTTGGAAGGGGGAGTGGAGGGTGTAGTTGCGCGTGTAAGACAAAGCCTCTAATATCGGGACGTCTGGGCACCTAGTCAGACCTGCCAGCACCTGAAAGCGATGGACAGGGACAGGCTGCAGAAGAGAAAATTCCGTGGCACACATTGGGTTGAAAGCGTGATGGAATGGGGTGGATAGATTTTCACCGACGTGCTTGTCTAGCCCCCTCACCAGGTGCCTTATTTCTCCCACCCCATCCCCCAATATGCAGTGTCGCCAACTCTGGTGATCTCTGGTGTTTCTCTTAAAGCCCCCGCTGCAGGAATCAGGAACTTGCGGGAGAATCTCCACTGTTCTTTGGGAAAAAAGAGTAAAGTAACTTTCAAGCCCCCGTCGATGCAGAGGAAAGCTTGAGAACAAGCAGCGAGCGCAACTGAAAGGCTCAGAAACCAGCCGGCAAAGAAAAAGATCCCAGCCTTTATTACTGGGAAAAAAATCTCATGAGTTTTAAGCAAATCTCTGAATTTGGGGAGCCTGACTCGTGATTTTTGAACACTTCGGGTTGGCAACGCTGAGTCACTCCCATTGACTTGTATTCTGCACAGAGGATCAGTCCATCAAGATGCTCAGGGGTGCAACCCCATGCTCTGGGCACCGTTAAACCTCCAACTGCCAGAAGCTGGGACTGACGACAAGGGATGGATCACTCCAGAGTGCCCTGTTCTGTTCATTCCCTCTTGACTCCTATTCTGCAGGGGAGAAGCATAGGGCTCCTGGTGAGGAGCCTTTAAGAATCCTTTTCCAAGGGCCCTACTGTTGCACTTCCTGGTGAATTTCCCAGCTGGGTGACTAGAACCCTAAATCCATGCCTGAGAGTAGAGTGGAAAAATAGGAGACATTTTGCCAACAAATATAGGGCCCATCCCCTGCCAAAGGCCCTGTCGCCATATGTAGATGGCGCTGCTTTAGATGGCTCTTGCTCTGCTCTTTCACTGAAAATAGGGGCAGGAGGCACTGAGCTGGATTTGGGGCCATTCCTTCTGGCAGTGTCGTCCCACATGCAGGCCTGGCTGGTGACAGCAGGCAGGGTGCTCCCTCTGCAAACAAGATCTGCCCCTCGACTCCTGAGCGCATCCTGTTAATCACTAACGGTGAAACCCGGGCCTCACTGACGTCAGCGTGAGTTCTGCCGTTGCCTTCAGTCATGATCACCATCATCGTCCCAGCTCTCCAAGTGCTTTACAAAGGAGGTCGGTATCATCATCTCCATTTTGCAGGTGGGGAAACTGAGGCACAGAGTGAGCCGTGACTTGCCCAAGGTCACCCAGCAATGCAGTGGCAGTGCTGCGAATAGAACCACCGTTTCCTGAGTCCCAGCCCACTGCTCAATCCACTGGACCAGTGGTTCTCAACCAGGTGTCCCGGGCCCCTGGGGGGGCCGCCAAACATGGCCGGCATTAGACTCTCTAAGGCCCAGGAAAGCCAAAGCCCCGCCGCAAGGGACTTGAGCCTGGGACCCTGAGCCCCACCACCCAGGGCTGAAGCTGAAGCCTGAGCAACTTAGCTTTGCAATGCCCCCTGTAGCATGGGGACCCCCAAACAATTGCCCTGCTTGCTACCCCTTAACACCGGCCCTGGCTTTTATATGCAGCAAAACAGCTGTTGCGGCACAGCTGGGCCCTGGAGTTTATTGTAGCTGTGATGCATTTCAGTGTCAAATATAGAAATGGCCCCAAGCCCTCTATCTATGATCAGTGTGTTTGCACTATTTCACAAGAGACTCAACCAATTTCCTGGCCGTTCATGATCAGCATGGAGCAAATATTTGCTTTAATGGAGGCACAGGTCTGCAGGCAAAAGAATTGTGCATGAACTCGTGCACCTCCCTCTGCACATGCAAACCGTCTACCTGCACGTGCAATGCAGGGATTGTTTGCACTGTCGTCTGTTTCATCCCTTGTGCTCAGGATGCTTTATGAACTGCGGGGCCCGATTCGAATAACCGGCGGCGGACCGAATCTTCGGAGGCACTTCGGCGGCGGGGGGTCCGCTCCGGGTCTTCCACAGCACTGAAGGACCCCCCGCCGCCGAAATGCCGCCGAAGACCCGGAGCGGACCCCGTGCCGCCGAAGACCTGGAGCGCAGCACCGCCGTGTGAGTAAAAAAAAATTTTAAAGGCGCCTAAGGCGCGGGGCCCGATTCCAGGGAATCGGGGGAAATCGGCCTAAAGCCGGCCCTGCTTGTGCTTTCTACATCTAGGAGAAAACCCCAGCAAATAGACTGGAAGTGCCAAAGAAACAGCCAGGGGGTGGTCGCACAACTGACCCTTTTTAAAACACTTCAGCAATGGACTTGCTATAGGGGCTGTCTGTGTAATAGAGAGCAGCAGGCCCAGATCACACTTCTTAGAAAGAAATATAGGGCCTGATTCTCATTGACACTAAGGCAGTGGAGAGGCCTGTAAGGGTGCGGACTCACCCCTGCGGCGCCTCCTGCTGGTCTCTCAGGGAATTAGCTCGATTTCCAGCCCAGAGCGCCCTCTGCAGGCCGGTGATCCGCCTTGCCACTTGGCCCCTGTGTCCCTCCCTGGACTCTGGTGCCCTGTTAGCTGGGGTGCTGCCCCCTAGCAGTAACCCCTTTCTCTCCGGGTCTCCCCTCCCCGGGAAACCCCAACCCACTATCCCCACCTCGCCTCAGTATACGGCTACTGCCAGTCATCGTCTAGCCCCCGTGCCCTGGGGCAGACTGTAGTATCAGCCTACTCGTCACTGGCAAGGTTGGGTTTGGACCTGCTGCCTTTGCCTACCCCTGGGCTGCCCTCTGCAACCCCCAGTACCTATTGGCCCAATGCTAGGCCGCAGCCTGGGGCTCCCCAGCCCTGCTCCACTCAGGTGCCCTGTCCCTCGCTCCCTGCAGCCAGGCCCTTCTCTCTCTGAAGGCAGAGAGAGACTGTCTGAGCTCCTGGCTCCCAGCCTTTTTATATAGGCCAGCTGGGGCCTGATTGGGGTATGGCCCAGCTGCGGCCGCTTCCCCAATCAGCCCAGCTTTTAGAGCTGCAGCCCTCTCCAGGGCAGGAGCCGGTGTCCACCCTGTTACAAGGCCTCAAAGCTGACAGGCCTCTTTACCCTGCTCGAGTGGTGTAAAAGGGCCTTCGTGTCAATGAGCATCAGGCTCCTAGCGATTTCAATGGGAATCCTTTTCCTGCCCTTCTCTGGAGCATGGCCAGACTTGTGCCTTGGTGCCTGGGACCCTCTCTCAGCTGTTTGCGTTAGCTCTGGCAACTGCCCGCGACGCAGCTGCGGAGGGCTGGGCGCTCGCCACGTCATTTGAGTCTCTCTCTGGTAGACCCCAAGAGCCCCTGGATGTTGGAGCAAGTCCTGCCAGCCAGGAACGGAGCCCCCACTAGAGCATGGACCTCAGCTCCTTTGAATCCCAGCAGGGCAATGCTGGCGGGATTGTTGGGTTAAAATCCCTGCTCCGCCGGGAGCTCTATCCCCCTCCTGAGGTTCTGCTGAAAGGTGCTAATGGCTGCCACCAGGTGAGCCTTTGACTTATTAAAGTCCAGGGGTGTGCCAAGCCCCTGCCCTCAGCCTCAGTGAAAGAGCAATGGCAGTAGGTCGTAAAACAGCTGCCTGCAGCTGATGGAGGCTAGCGCCCGAGGCCTTAAAGGGCATGGCTAGGCCTGAGCAGAGCTAACCCAGGTAGATTAATAGGGGTTTCCCTAGGGGCAAGTGCAGGGGCTCGGGTAGACGATTGGTTTGCACCCTTTGCAGGCTAGTTGGTTGGAGGCAGAACAACCTGTGAGCATGAGCCAGAAAGCAGAGACACATGGAGCTTCTTGGGCCTGCTGGAGCGGCAGACTGGGGGATTTCTGAGCAAGGAAACTGCCTGCTGCTGTTTCTTTCTACCTCTCCTCCCGCTGTGGCTGCTGCAGCCCAGAGATGGCAATGGCTGCTGCAAAGAGCGCACAGGCAGGGGGCTTAGAAATGTCAAGGTGCAAAGCACTGAACATTGGAGACCCCGGAGCTGTTGTAACCCAAGCCTGGCATGTCACCATGCAGCCATGGGGTATGCTATGGCCACATTCAAGTTAAGACTCTTAGGATTTCCATTATCAAGCCCAATTTTTAGGTGCTTGCAAATGGCTGAAAACCCTCCTTGGTGTCTGACCCGAGAGGCTGCTTCTCTCTCGGAGGAGAAGGAATTGGGCCTTTTATCTTTTCAGAGAGCACAAGGGAAAGGCACCATATATGGTCTGGCTCTTGCTAGATCTCTCCTCACTTATATGGAGGATGCATCCCTCTGCCCCTCCACTGTCCTGCTCTCTCCTCTCATTCACTCCCATGCAGCATGATGCTGACACCATGAGTGACCACCAGAGGTGCTTGAGCTGGGAGCTCCCACAGTTCAACGGGGCAGGGCATTCTCCATGAAGCCCCGAAACTTGCTTCCCTCCATGGTGGGTCAGAGCCCGGCTTCCTTAGTTAACTTTCCTGCAGCCTGCGATTTCCCCTGAATGAGGGTCCGGGATGAGCTGATGGGGCAGAGGGGATCATCGCGTTACGGTCATTGGTGGAGGTAGCTTAGTGGTGGCACAGGCAGTTTGATCTATATCAGGGGTCGGCAACCTTTCAGAAGTGCTGTGCCGAGTCTTCATTTAGTCACTCTCATTTAAGGTTTCGCGTGCCAGTCATACATGTTAACGTTTTTGGGAAGGTCTCTTTCTAGAAGTCTATAATATATAACTAAACTATTGTTGTATGTAAAGTAAATAAGGTTTTTAAAATGTTTAAGAAGCTTCATTTAGAATTAAATTAAAATGCAGAGCCCCCCAGACCGGTGGCCAGGACCCGGGCAGTGTGAGTGCCACTGAAAACCAACTCACGTGCCGCCTTCGGCACCCGTGCCATAGGTTGCCTACCCCTGATCTATATATTAAGAGCTTAATTGTGTTAAATGCTCTTGTGTTAAGGGGATATAAGACTCCTGCCATAAAACTGAAATAAGCGTTATCTCCAGTACGTGCCACATAATGCACATCACAAGACTGAGGGCGGTGGCATATGGCCACTCTGGTAACCACCAGGGCTAGCCTTTCCCACCATGCTGTGCCCTACATGGGCAGCCTGGAAGTTATCCCTCTCATTGCTCTTGTCCTGGTGTGCGTATAATGAGATGCACTACTGAGCTCTGCTCCCACTGGTGCAGCGAGACGTTAAATCAGTGTGAGGCAGGAGCTGGATTATTTCTCTGACCCCTGTTGCCTTTTCTCAGTGAGGGTGACATATGGCAGTTTGCTGGTGCATGTTCTTTCTATAGTGCCAAGGGCGAGGGACGCTGAGAACAAACCAGTGGCTCTCCTGGTGGCCCCTGCCCCTGCCTGGGAGGCCAGGGTGACACCCAGGGGCTAGCCCGGATTGGAAGGCTCTGGAGCGTGTGACGTTGCTCCACCGGAGGAGAGGAAACAGCTGCATTGCAACGAGGGCAGGCTGCACACTGCCATACCGAGTGCTGCTCTGCACAGCTCCTGGGCTGTCTCACTGCAGGCTGAGAAAGGCTGCTCCAGGGGAAGAGGCCTTGGCAGGACATGTAAGTCTGAGCCCGGGAAAAGGGTCGATCCTTAGTGAGAGGGGAAGCTGGAGGGTGCCAGGGCTGATTGTGGGGAAGGGGGTCTGGCAAGCCACTGGACTAAAGGCAAAGCAATAGCCCCTCCTGTGTGCATTGCAAAATGTTTGGCGTGCTGGTCAGTTTCAGGGTTATTTGCTCTTTAGAGTAAATTAATGATTATTTATTATTAATGAAAATCACCATCAGTCTACCTGGCACTCTCCAGACGGAGAGCAAGGCCGATTTGGGGGAATTGGGTAGCGTTTCTGTAACCAGAGATGCCTGGGAGCTGGTGGGTGTGTTCCGGGCCCCTTCCCCGGGCTGTCTGTGTGTGTGCAAAACCCAGCCACAAGGATAAGCCTTGCTTAGCTTTGCTTGTCCCAATATTTGGGCAGATGACAGAAAAAGACAAAAATCCCAGAGACATACTCCTTGGGATATGGGTTAAATCCGTTAACTTGGTTTGGGGAAAGCGGATTCCCAGGGAATTTTGCCCTCCTGTTTCATAAAACGTCCTGTGCAATAATTATTTTATAATGTATATTTTTAAAAGATTCATGACCCGGCGGGGAGATGCTTGAGCTCTGGGACAGTTCTTGGGGAGCTGGGATCACTTATCCTAAGGCTTAAGGTTGAATTTAAAAAAACAGACTGCATTGGATTTGTAGCATCCTGTCTCTCTGCCTTCTGAGTGGCTCGTGCATCTTTTTTTAACCCTCCCGATGTTTCATTTGCCGCCCTACAAGGCACTTCTTTTAACGTGAAGAGCCCCAAAGGGCTGGTGCAGGTGGTCCTTGAGCCAACGCCCCGATTCCAGGGGGATGGGTGGAGCCTGTGGCTTCACTTTTGCTCCGGGACTGACTTTCTGAAAACCCCCTCCTGTCTAAAGCAGAAGTAAACCCCTCCTGAGGCTGCCGCCTGGTACGGTGCTGGGTAAGAGCTGGCAGGGTGTGTTCTCACAGTACCGCTGCCAGCCTGCAAGCTTTCAAAATAACCCCTAGGCCTCTTGTCTCTCCGCCCATGCTGCACCCTGGCATGAATCTGCAGGGCTGGGAAGAATGTAAAACCAAAGCCCTGCTGCTTAGAGGAGCCCTGCAAAGGTGGGCCAGGCTGGCTGGGGCCGTGAATCCATCAGTAAAACACAGGGGCTGTGGCTGGCCTGTGCACCACGGCTTTCACTGGCCCTTTTGGGGAAGGGGAGCTCAGGACAATTATCCTGCCACTGTACCGAGGATTTAAAGGATGTGGGGAGGGGCTGCTGAGTCCCCAGAGACCCTGGATGCAACAGCAGAGAGCTCTCCACTCTGGTACATTATTTATTAGGTGCTGTGAGAAAATCCCTATAAGCCCTCGTAAAGCATAATGAGCAATGAATCCTTTTGTCCGCCCAAGAGCCCCGGCACCGCCTCCCAGATTCCCCCCCACCTCCCCAAGGCCATCGGGGCTTTCCGTTGATTCCCTTGGTCTAGGTCGCTCTTCCTGGTGTTCAGCAATCAGGGAATGAGCTGCGCTTGCCAGGAGAGGCGGCAGCCCGAATTGTCGTGTGGGGCCAGCCCCCCAAGTAGGGGTCCCGTCTGCCCCTCGTCAGCTCATGTGCTGCAGGCGCGAGGCTGTGCGGCACAACGGCGCGTTGACTATTTCATCCCCCATCGGCCTGACTTTGTCTTCCAATGAGTGTCCCAAGTGGGGAGCGGCTCTTGCCGTTTGTCTTTTCATAGCTGGACCTTGCCTAGGCAGTTGTCGTGGGAGAGGCGCCTCCCCTAGGGACAGGGGGACCAGGAGCATGTTAAAAAGCAGTGCTGGATGGAGCTGTGGTGACTCCGGCATGGGCCTGCTCCCATCCAAGAACGGGGATAATGCAGAAGGCCAGCTGCAACCCTGAGCAGCTGCTCGGTCCAGTGAGGTGGTGTTGCCCCAGAGGGGATCCAGGCGCTGTCGGGAGGTATCAGACCCCAGTGAGATGAATTTGGCTGTCTCTGTTGCACATTTCTCTGGGGCTGCATGCAGAGGTGGGAGCCAGGCCCCGGTAGGTGATCTGTATCAGAGGAAGTCAGGCAGGAAGCTTGCATAGGGTACAAGTCTCTTCATTTCCTCGCTGCAGTATTCACAAGCAGCCCCCGGGGAGGGGCCCCATCTATGCAAATACCCTCGCACCACGCCGCCCCCTTTCAGCACAGCTCTACCCCTCCTGGAGCCACAGCAGGTGCTGGCCAGCCTGTCAGTTCAGCTGCTCTGGGCCCTGAGCCCTGCACGTTCCTGGTATTTCACTCTCCGGGCTTGCTGGCTTCAGCATTTGTGGATAAAAGCCCAGGTTTTGGAGCTGGCCCCGAGAAAATATGGCAGGCGGTGAGCCTCCGTGAAAGCCCATGTCAGCAGCCCCCTGGGCCTGGCCAGTGAAGACCAGCAAAGCTGCAGAGTTCTGTGCCTCTTGGCCAGTTCGTGGTCAGACACCGCAGCCCACGCTGCTGGAGGCTGAGGGGTGACTCCGGCTGGTTTTTGGATCCCTGCCCTGCAGCCAGACTGCAATGCAGGGACAGGCTGTCAGCCAGGAGCCAGCCAGGCCTCTTACTGCGAGTCGGGCTCTCTCATTGGAGATCTGAGCTGTGCGCTCTCCACCCCCACCAGACATTTCTCTCCCACCCTCTCTGGGCAGAGCTGCAGCCAAGAGGGTGCCTTCGGAAAGAGGATAGGAAAGCAAAGGGGGCTGAAGAGGCCACTGGGTTTCTCAGCAGAGCATAAGAATCATAAGGAATTCTCAGAATCACAAGTAAAACTGTGACGATGCCGGATGCTTCAGTAGCATCTCAAAGCACTTAATTCATGTTTGGAGAGCACCGCAACGCTCTCCGGAGACAATACTGTTATCACCATTTTAGCAAGGGGGAAACTGAGGCACGGAGGAGGTTAAGTGACTTGCCTGGGGTCACCCAGGAAGTCGGTGGCAGTCAGTCAAGAAGAGAACCCAGGACTTCTGACTCCTCGCCTCATGAGGAACAATGAGGCAAGCCCACCCTTCCTGCTGCCCCTGGAGATGATTGTGGTGTCCGAAATCCAGCCGGACGACCTCCCCACAGGCTCTTCTGGGGCTGTGCGGGAGAAGAGCCTCCTGTTTGAATACAGTTAGCTTTGGCCGTTCGCATGCAGGCTTTGTGGAAGTGGACAGGATGGAAAGTGAAATGTATTCAACGTATGTTTCTGAAAAGTGCTCCCAGCCCGAATTGCTGCTCTGGGGCTTTGCCACTATTGAATTTTCCTGCAACATGGCATGTTGGCTCCAGGAAGTTGGGGGGGATACAAGTTGTCCCGAGACCCGATGAGTGTCAGATAACACTCAATAGACTCATTCATTTCCAGGCTCCGTTATCCAGCTGCTTCTCTCCCTCCGTCATCCTCTGCTTCTCTCTAGTCCCGAGGAAAATGAAAATGGCTCCCCCTCTTTGGTGAATCTCCTCCCTGTGGATCGGGATGGGGTGTCCGTTGCCTGGTGACCGGCAGTGACTTTAGCGGTGAGGGCTTGTTTCCGTTGGTGTAAAATCTATCTTAAAGTAGGAGTACGGTGAGCTGCCATGGAAACCGAGGTGTATTTCCTAGGTTCGGGTCTCTGTATGTCTCTGGCATCCGGCTTGATTTCTAGTCTAGACAGAGTGAGGGGCCCCTGAGAGGAAGCTGCACAGCGCGCTGCAGACCTTGAAATGTGGCACTTGGTTCTAGCCCCGGGCTCCCCTGAGAAATAAGGGACTGATTGAAGCTGAGGCGAGATTCTGTCTCTCGAGGGCCTGCGGGATGAAATGGTGAACAGGGAGCGAACCAGCTGCTCTCTAGAACGCAGCGCAGCCCCATCCCGCCCTGCCGGGTCTCTGAACACAACACCCCACTGCAGGGGGTCTGGATTGTGAGGTCGTCACTTGTAGCAGGGGCTTCCTCCGTCAGGCATTGACCTCTGCTGCTGCCTCAGTTTCCCTTCTCCCTCTGGTAAGCATCCCACTGCAGGTGTAGTCACAATAACCCTCCCCTGCTGGGAGTTTGGCTTATTAACAGCGGTCAACACACAAGCCATCCGCCCAGCCTCCTGTGCATCACAACCTTTGGTGTAGGGCTCTTCGCTCTGTCCCTGCTGCTGAGGCTTCCCCCCATGGGCTTGCTCTCCCCTAACCTCTCCTCTCCTGCTCCTGCCCCCGGCAGGCTTGTGCTTGCCAGGACTTCTGCTGGGAGCTCTGGAGAGCCCTCTCCAGCCTGCTCTCTCTCACGCAGGCCCCCTATACGCTGTTGCCCGGGACTCACTTGCCTCATCTGTGCCAAACCAAGCGAGGCTGAGCCCAACTCCCTTGTGTTCTGAAAGGGCCAGCATTGGAACTGGTGCGCTGGGGACCACTGCCCTGCTCCACCAGCCACCCTTGTCTCCCTGGGTGGCTCTCCTGGCTGGCAGGGCTGCCCGAAGCTTTCGTAAGATGTGTCTTGCGATATCTTTGGGGCCAGCGCAGCATCCTCTCCTCGTGGGGATGCAGCCCCTTGCAAAATAGGACCCTGACTGGGCTGTCTGGACACTATCGCAGTGCAAAGGAGGAGGATGCGCGAGCTGAGCTCACCACAGGGTGATGCCAAGCCAAGATGGCATGACGTTGTTCCAGAGGAAAATGTCTCTGAGACGGTTGGCGTTCCGCTGGCTCCTAATATCAAGTGCTGTCCGTATTGAGCCCAATTCTGAGGTCCTCGCTCAGGAAAACTCTGGTTGACTTCAAGGACTTCGTAAAAACGGCTGAGCATGCCAGGATCTGGCCTTCGGTTTCCACTCCTGATGATCCTGGGCTTGAACGGGGCTTAGATTCCAAATAAAACCTGTCTGCTGGTATGGTCGGTGGCTTCCTTGGGAGAAGCCAAGCACTGGAATAGCAGGGGGTGGCGCAGGCCAGGCCTGAGATGCGTTGGCAGAATCCTGGAGCGGAAGCTTGTTCGGTGCTGCCTGCTCTGTACCTGTCCAGAGCAATTCGTTCCTCCCCTAGGGGCGTTCTCCCGTAAATGACGGAGGTAAGAGAGAACAGCTGGGAAAGCAGAGGGAGAGGAGAATACAAGGTGACTGGAGCAGGAATAGGGGAGCTTTTGTATTCGTGGCAAAAGCTGACTCTTCCTGACATGCTCCTGTGGGGTCTGGTTGTTTTATTGTAACGCCTGTTGCCATAGCAGTGCCGAGGTTTAATTACAGCAAGATGAAAACCCACAGGGCCTGATCCAAAGTCCATTGAATTCAGCGGGAGACTTTCCATTGACTTTGGGTTGGGCCCATCGCCTACGTAAATTAGTCCCAACAGAAGGAGGGTCTTAAAAATTGAACTGGGCCATGACAATAACTTGTCGCCAGCAAAGCTATGGAGACTGAGTGCCCGACAAGAGACAGAACACCCCGAAGCGATCAGCCAGGGACAAAGCAGCCATGGGCCATTGTGTGATGCTCCCCAAACATGGGCTCTGGGGAGGGATCATCTCCCGCCAGCCATGGAGAGCTCAACCCTATGAAGCAACAGCAAGAGCATCTCAACCACTCAGGATGCAGGGAGGCAGAGGGGGTCTCCTAGGTAACCAGGTCTCCGGCCATTCAGCGCAAGACTTCAGTGCTCTGAGCTGAAAAGCCAGGGGCTCTAGCCGGCTTTCCATTGGGGAGCGGGCTGCCAATGACAGTGTTCCCCGGGGACCACGCTCTGCTCCTTGCTGACTCAACACTCAAGTGCAACTTACTTGGTGTTTCTTCCCTCCCTCCCATCCCCTTCCTGTGTCTGTCTGTGCCAGGCTGCCTGGCGCGGAGCAGAACGCCAGGGACCGAGAGCGAAGCAAAACTGGCTGCAGAAAAAGAGGCACCTGTGTATGTAGTTGTGCATCTGCTGCTCTCACTGGTGAACGCTGATGTCTTGGAACGATGCTCCATGTGCCAGCACATGGCAGCAGGATTTCTGCCCTCCAGGTCTATCAATACATGCAGAATGGCTCTAGGGAAGAGAGGGGGTGAAGGGCAGAGCAAATCTGGGCAGCATCTCTGCCCGACAGAGGCATCCGTGCCCTGCCGCAACTGTATTGTGTGTGTGAGCCTGGCCAAGCCTCGGATAGGGGCCAATAGGACCAAACGTCTGGCCTCGGTTACGCCGGTGTAAATCTGGAGTGGATCCCCTGACTCGTCACTGCAGATCAGGGGTAGGCAACCTATGGCACGGGTGCTGAAGCCGGCACTCAAGCTGATTTTCAGTGGCACTCTCACTACCCGGGTCTTGGTCACCGTCCGGGCGGCTCTGCATTTTAACTTAATTTTAAATGAAGCTTCTCAAACATTTTAAAAACCTTATTTACTTTACGTACAACAATAGTTTAGTTATATATTATAGACTTATAGAAAGAGACCTTCTAAAAATGTTAAAATGTATGACTGGCACACGAAACCTTAAATGAGAGTGAATAAATGAAGACTCGGCACAGCACTTCTGAAAGGTTGCCGACCCCTGCTCCAGATTTACATTGCTGTGACTGAGAGCACAACCCCCACCAAAGTCATCATAGCTGGTGGGTGAAAGGACATTTTGCCTGACGTTTTTCTTTTTTTCTGCAGCTTCCTCTTCCTCCTCCCCCGTTGATTCTGACCCAGAAGCCATGGCACCCACAGGCAAGGTACTGTACTAGCCCTAGCCCTTGGGACATGTCGCAGCACTGGTTACCTCCTGCCGACTCCTCTGCAGAAACGGAGAGGCTCAGGGATCCCCCGTGCACCATTTTGTCCTTGGGACAGATTCACTGGTTCACTCCAGTGGTTTTGTGCCACTCTGGCAATGTAAAGCAGCCACAAGAATCCATCCCATATTTTGCCAGGGGGCCATGTTAGTGAAGCTAACAGGTTGGTACAATCCACCGACCCAGTTTATAATTCTTGCCATAGTGGTACTGGGTAACTCAGCATTTCTGCTCATGGTGGGGGCAGTTTCCTTGTTTCACGCAGCTTTAAGGCTGAGAAGCAGGAAAGCAACCACAAGTTTGGCAGCTGGCGTTGCTTTTCATCCAGGAGGCATGAGGCTTGAGATCTTGCTGACAGACACTGTTTACGGTCTTTCGTCCTTCGGCTAGCACTCTGTGTAAACACAAAGCAGAGGCACAGTAAGATCCAAATGATTGTAATCTGAGTGGGGCTGGGAAGAAAGACAGAGGGGAACACAGATGGAAAAAAAGAACTAGTAGGAAAAGAAAGAAAGGAAAGTAGAAATAGAAGGAAAAAAAGGGGGGTGGCGAGGGACTCAGGAGCCTCTGTGGGGACAAAAGAAGTGGCGTGTAGCACAAACTTCTCATTCACCCCGGGGAGGTTATAGATCAGACCCGTTCATGGCCTTCAGCCCAGATTCTGGTCTCGGCCACCCCAGTGTAAATCTGGAGCAACTTCCCAGAAACTGAAGGACTGACCCCTGATTTACACTGGTCTAATGGAGATCACGGCCTGGCCCCACTTCCCTGGTTTTCCAAGCAAGTGGTGCACCCCCTGTTTTTAAAATGCCGGGGGTGACTGTTGTGGCTGGATGCCAGGCGGGTGCTGGAAGCTCGAGAAGTTCTAATCCAGAACTTGTTGCCAAACCTTTTGTTGTAGTGTAGACGGGGGGAGGAGGGGAGCGAGTGTGAGCGAAGGGAAGGGTCACCACCGCTCCTCTAGCCTGGAGCAGGGGCAGCCATCTGGGAGTGACGTTTAACAGCCACGGGTGGGGGCTGTTTGCTACAAACCCTGCACTTATATCAGATTGGGGGAAGGGTCCTTCTGCCTGCTCGGCCCTGTCCTGAGTGGGCACTTCGGCGATCCCACGACGTCCCAGCCTGGCCTCTCATCATGCCTAGCGGAAACCGATCTGGCAACTCCCCTGAAGGAGAACAAACTCCGTTCTGCTAAGAGAGCAAGTCCCTTCGCCCTCTGCCATCTGGCAGCTCCATTAGCAAACACCCACTCACTGCCGAGCCCCGGAGGGGTGGAGGGGTGGAAAATCCCCCGTCTCTGGTGTCAGTGAGGTCTGCACGCACCCACGCCTGTCACTGCTGGAGGGCTTCTGCCACCTGATCCCTCGCAGCCCTCATGTGCACCTGTGGCTGGCGCTTCTTCCCGCTGCAACGCACCCAGTAGCCACTGGTCAGCGTGTGTTATGTCTCCGATCCACAAAGGGTGTGAGTCTGTTAGAGCCCCTCGCCAGACAGGCTGCCTCCTTAGCTCAGGCTGCAGGGCCTTGTGCTCCTGGATCTAGAGGTTCAATCCCGGTGCTGGCCAAGATGGTGGCTGTCACACTGGCAAGGAGTCAGCACCGCTCCCCTCCTTGGGGGTGTCCCTGCAGGACACTTAGGCAGGAGGGGTGGGTGGGAAGCTGGCGTTCTCTCATCTCATCCACTGGGGAAGTCCCGTCCCCAAAACAGGGGAAGTCCCTTAAAGCGACAGACGAATATTCACGCTGTAAAGAAAGCGACCCCCCCCAAGAGAGAGGTGGCAAGCGCATAGGGTGCTGGGCAGGTGAGCATGGGCACCCAGGGATCCCTGGGCTCAGGGTGGATGCTGAGGTTGTGTGAGGAGAAGGGAGTGACGCTGTGTAGGGAATTCGACTTCCACCCAGCACGGAGCAGCCTGTCTATTTATAGCGTCAAGGGCTCCAGCTGTCTAGAGGCTGGTGTGACTCAGAAGTGGGGGATGGGAGCAGGAGGGAGTCTTATAGCCTATGCACTAAATAAAACAGCTGAGGAAATGGGGGGGGGGGGAAGAAGGAAGGCTGCCCCCCAGGCTCATTCCCAGCAAGGCACAAATGGGGTGGGGGATGTTATTGCCCCAGAAAGTTCACTACTAGCATGAAGCAGCCTCTGCTTCCCCTCCCCCCCATTCAGTGCCAAAGGGGCGCTCCATTCCTGCTACATGCGTATATATACAGCACAGTTTCGAGCTCCTGCATTTTGTTCCCAGCTCTGCTACTGCACATTGGGACTATGAAGTGCCCGGTCAGTGCTGGGTACTATTAAAGCCTCTGCCCGGGTGGTGGGTGCTGAGTGTGCCCCTGCCAGCGTGATCTATGCCACCCCAAGCAGAAAGAAGTTCTGCTGGTACCTGATTAGCCACCCAATGGGCCCCTGCTCTTGAGCTCTCTCCTGAGATGAGTATCCACAGAGAACACGCTCCACCCCCACACATTCTGCGGGAGTTGGTGACAAGTGACTCCTTTGCCGGTGGCTTGGTCTTGAAACGTTTATTCACGTCTCTCCAAGGCATTTGTGCGGGAAGCGGCTCACACTGGGAATAAGGGACCTCAGGAGCTTCGTTACGGGAAAGCAGGGATAAAGCCTTGCCCTGCCCATGAATCACCCGCAACATGATCCTGCCCTAGCAGCAGGGAGAGTGATCGGCTTCTCTTATTAGCCATGCCAGAGACTCTGCACATGGCCAGCTTGTCCTGCTCCGGGAGGGCACGGTGGCTAGAGGAGAGGTGCCTGCTGTCACTAAGAACAGGCTCACGATCTCCTGCTTGAGTTACCAGCCCCTACTGCCTCCCCACACTCTAGCAAAAGCGATGCCACTGCTTGCTTTTTGCAGATCTGCTTCTCCCTGCTGTGGTCTCTCTTCAGTTCCTTGAACCGAACCATTGTGGTGGTTGAGTGTTGCTAATCGGGTGTCATATCTGCTGTCCAGTAGGGCCTCAGCTGTCTACAGTTGTCCTGCTTCCGTGTTCCTGCACAAGCTCTTTTGTAGATGATTCTGCCTCTGTGATGGCTGATTCAGCACTGGGCTGAGAGGACGGTGGCCAAAAATTAGCCAGGCACCGTGAGGGAAATCCGAGTTTCTCCCTGTTTGACTTGACTTCTTCTTTTTGACTCTATTCCTGTGCTATAACTGTGCATGGTGACTTGATAGCAACATGGTGCATAGGAATTGCCACGGTGGGTTGGACCATGGGCTCCACCTAGTCTAGGATTCCATCGCTGACCTCAGCCAGTACTAGATGCTTCAGAGGAAGGTGTGTGAAACCCCAAAGGAGATAGTGATGGGACAACCTGCCCCTCAGGGAGCCTCCTCTCAACCCCCCGTGGCTGGAGGTTGGCATGTGCCATGAGGCAGGAGGCTTTGCATCTCTCCAAAGCATTTTGTTTTTGAGTGTTCACTATAACAACTCTGGCTGGGCCTGCCATCCAAATCGATGGCCAAGCCCGCTTGGTTAGTTGTGCTAGAACTGCAGAGCTTCCACGCACACTGGAGCAGCTAGGACTGCAGAGACTAAGGGTTAAGGGAAGATCCTGGGGCCTGATCCCTGTGGTTAGAGCAGGCCCAGCTGCCTCAGGGGCCCGGAGCACAGATGATTGCCACACCGTTGGCTGCTGGCCGGGCTGAGCTGCCTCGCTCCGGAGAAGGGCCTGGCTGGAGCAGAAACAAAGGCAAGGTTCCATCAGGGCACAGGGAGGTGACTCATCTGGGAAGCCTCCAACTCTTGGTGGATCTGGGCCCTGTTTCACTGGAGTCCCCCTGTGGAGGCTGGGTGACAAGCCCAGTGGTGGAATTCAGCTGTGGCTGGGTGGATCAGATGTTGGGTTTGCCCCCACGCGTTCACGTTGCCACCCACATGCCAGCTCCGGCCAGGCGGTGGAGAGGCGCCTCCAGCTGACGCTTCCCCCATTTGTTTTCTTGTTTCCTCTCTCTAGGCTGGCAGGTACAGGGGCTCCGTGAAGGAGTTCCCGAGCTTCACCGCGAGCCAGGATGCAGAGGCGCTGTACAACGCTATGAAGGGGTTCGGTGCGTACTTTCCACTGCCCCCGCGCTATGGGCCCAGTCCAATGTCCGTCGAATCTCCGGGGGTCTTGACGTTAGTGGCTTTGGAGCAGGCATTCTGGGGCGACATGGCCGGGTGTGAGCGGAATGGAGGGGTGACTCTGGATGCCCTGATTGTCCCTTTTCTGATGGCAAGGGAGAGCATTACGGGGAGAAGGCCATGAAAGCACCTCCTAGCCCTTCAGTATTGCCCCCTCCGGTGCTAACAGGCAGTGCACACTGCATCCCCGCCCTGTGCCTCCATGTAATTGGTAAACGAGGACGCACAGTACATGTGTTTTCAGGGCACCGCTGCCTGTTTCTGTAGGACGCTGGAGTGGCTTCATGATGCACAAACACCCTTCCTATGGGAAATGTCCCATGGCTTATCTTGGTGGGGGGAAGAGGCAGGCAGAAGGCACAGCGCTTCAGTCTGGGTCTGACCTGGGACAGTCTCTGGTGCCCCAGTGCAGGATCCCCACGGGGAGAGCGAATGATTGGGGCATTCCCTGTGCTAGCGTGCTATGCCCCCCCTTTCCCCAGTGATGCCCCTGAGACCAATCAGTCCATTGCCCTGGTCCCAGGTAGGCCAGCCGTGGATGGGTGCGCCCTGGTCACAGCTCTCTGTCCTACCAACTCCAGCACTAGACCTGGAATCCGCTTCTGGTCCAGGCAAAGCTGGATCTTAGAACAGACCCAAATCTAGGCAGTGGGACGAGGGTGACTGACCGTGTCGCCCTGCAGGCAGTGACAAGGAGGCCATACTGGACCTGATAACGTCCAGGAACAACAAGCAGAGAATCGAGATCAGCCAGGCCTACAAATCACTCTACGGAAAGGTAACCCCAGAGAATCAGACGGTGACACATCCTGCTCTGTGATCCGCAGGAGAGGGAGCCTTTGCTGCGTCCTCCAAACCAGAGCATGCAGGGTGTACAGCCCCCTGCTTCTCCCTGTCCCTGCCACACTGGCAACGGGCACACAAAGCAAAGCAAAATCATTGGGAAAATTCACTAGCTAACGGCAGGGTGGGAAAAAGCCTTCCCATACCCATGGCCAGCCTGGACTCTGTCAACAGCCCTGCTGAGAAGGTCATGACCTCCTCCCAAACAGCTAAGGAGGCTGTCTTAATAAGTCCTTTCTCCTGGAGAGTCTGCCGCTCATGCATCCTTCTCTCTCTCTCTCTCTCCTCGCACTCCCTTCTGTGCCCGGTGGCCAGGACCTGATCGCAGACCTGAAGCGGGAGCTGACGGGGAAATTTGAGAGGCTAATTGTGGGTCTGATGCGGCCCCTGGCATACTTTGATGCTAAGGAGATTAAAGACGCCCTTCAGGTAAGGGGCAGGAAAGGGCACGCTTTGACCATCCTGGAATACAGTATGTGCTACACCAGGGGTTCTCAAACTGGGGTGTGGGGACCCCTCAGAGGGTCGCGAGGTCATTCCATGGGGGGTTGCGAGCTGTCAGCCTCCACCCCAAACCCCGCTTCGCCTCCAGCATTTATAATAGTGTTAAATATGTAAAAAAGTGTTTTTAATTGATAAGGGGGATCGCACTCAGAGGCTTGCTGTCTGAAGGGGGTCACCAGTACAAAAGTTTTTAGAACCACTTTACTACAGCCTAGCTCTGGGCGCCCCCTCTGAGGGCGGGTGTACTTATCCCTGCTCCCCGACGCAGTCCCCCAGAGGCTGCCCTTCTCGGCTGATACCCACCTGGCGTCAGCACGTGACATCTCACGCGGTGGTTGTGTTTCCTGCCTGCAGGGCATTGGCACCGACGAGAAATGCCTGATTGAGATCCTGGCATCCCGGACCAACCAGCAGATACACAACCTGGTGGAAGCCTACAGAGACGGTTAGCATGGGGGACAAGGGCGTCCGGGCTTCTCTGGGGCCAGGAGGCCAGCAGTCACTGCCCTGTGGGC
Source organism: Platysternon megacephalum (assembly GCA_003942145.1). Classification (NCBI taxonomy): domain Eukaryota; kingdom Metazoa; phylum Chordata; order Testudines; family Platysternidae; genus Platysternon; species Platysternon megacephalum. The sequence continues at coordinate 4,294,476 of QXTE01000051.1, forward strand.
AGGGGAGGATTTAAGTCAGATGGGGCACAGGTTCACCAGAACTAGAATATCCCCCAATAGCCTCTTCCTCTGTGTTTCCCCCTCCGCTGCTCCTGAGATGGACTCCTCCACTCCAAACTCGGTGCATGCTTCTCGGGGGCACCTGCCTGCATCCTCACATGTGGGTGGGAGAAGGCCTCACTTCCCAAATGTTGCTGTTGCCTTTGTACTCAGCTTTCTGATTGGTGCTGGGCAGCTGGAGTTAGAGAAGCAAAATATCGTTCTTTGAGAAGAGAACTGATTTTTTAGACCAAGGAAAATGCAGTAGATCGAATCTGCGTGGGTGTCAGTAAGGCATTTGATACAGTTCCACATGGGAAATTATTAGTTAAATTGGAGAAGACGGGGATTAATATGAGAACTGAAAGTTGGATAAAGAAGTGGTTAAAGAGGAGACTACTATCGGTCGTGCTGAAAGGTCAACTCTCAGGCTGGAGGGAGGTTACTAGTGGAGTTCTCAGGGATCAGTCTTGGGACCAACCTTATTCAATATTTTTATTACTGACCTGGGCACAAAAAGCGGAAGTGTGCTAATAAAATGTGTAGATGACACAAAGTTGGGAGGTATTGCCAATATGGAGGAGAACTGGAATATCATACAAGAAGATCTGGATGACCTTGTAAACTGGAGTAATAGAAATGGGATGATATTTAATAGTGCAAAGTGCAAGGTCATGCATTTAGGGATTAACAAGAATTTTTGCTATAAAATGGGGATTTATCAGTTGGAAGTGACAGAGGAGGAGAAAGACCTGAGTGTATTTGTTGATCACAAGAGGATGACTATGAGCTGTCAATGTGATGCGGCCGTGAAAAAGGCTAACACGGTTCTGGGGTGCATCAGGCAAGGTATTTCCAGTAGAGACAGGGAAGTGTTAGTACCATTATATAAGGCACTGGTGAGACCTCATCTGGAATGCTGTGTGCAGTTCTGGTCTCCCATGTTTAAGAAAGAGGAATTCAAATTGGAACAGGTGCAGAGAAGGGCTACGAGGATGATCAGAGGAATGGAGAACCTACCTTATGAGTGGAGACTCAAAGAGTTTGGATTGTTTAAGTGGTTCTCAAACTGTGAGTCAGGACCCCAAAGTGGGTCACGACCCTGTTTTAATGGGGTCGCCATGGCTGGCTTAGACTTGTTAGGTGCTGGGGCTGAAGCCTGAGTCCCATCACGCAGGGCAGAAGCCAAAGCCCGAGGGCTTTTCAGCCCTGGGCAGCGGGGCTCAGGCTTCAGTCCCCCCTCTTGGGGTCGTGTAGTAATTTGTCAGAAGGGGGTCGCGGTGTGATGAAGTTTGAGAACCCCTTTAGCCTAACCAATACAAGACTGAGGGGAGAGATGATTGCTCTCTATAAATACCTCAGAGGGACAAATACCAGGGAGGGAGAGGAGTTACTTAAGTTAAGTACCAATGTGGATCCCAGAACAAATGGATATAAACTGACCATCAACAAGTTTCGGCTTGAAATTAGGTGAAGGTTTCTATCCATCAGAGGAGTGAAGTTCTGGAGCAGCCTCCCAAGGGGAGCAGTGGGGGCAAAAAACCTAACTGGCTTCAAGACTGAGCTTGATAAGTTTATGGAGGGGATGGTATGACAGGACTGCCTACAATAGTGTGGCCGTCAGTGACTGCCTGTAGCAAAAATCCCCAACGGCTGGAGACGGGACACTAGCTGGGGCGGGCTCTGAATTACTACAGAGAATTCTTTCTCGGGTATCTTCCTGGTGGGTTTTGCCCACATGCTCAGGGTCTCTCTGATCGCCAGATTTGGGGTGAGGAAGGAATTTTCCCCTGGGTCAGATTGGCAGAGACCCTGGTGGTTTTTTCACTTCCTCTGCAGCATGGGGCAGGGGATCAGTTGCAGATTTAAACTGTGAATTCTCTGTAACTTGAAGTCTTTAAACCATGACTTGAGGAAGTCAGTAATTCAGCCAGAGGTTAGGGGTTTATCACAGGAGTGGCTGGGTGAGGTTCTGTGGTCTGCAACCTGAAGGAGGTCAGACTAGATGATCACGATGGTCCCTTCTGACTTTAGTAAGAGTAGCTGAGTAAGGATATACATTACCATTTTAAACCTAACCAGTGTCCCTTAAGTGACTTCCCACAAGATGTCAGAACATGTTAGTATTGGAGCTGAGTGGGTCTACTATTTAATTTTCTTTCTTGATATAGGAATTAGATACAGTGCTCCTGTCAGATAATTTCTAAGTTATTACCTGCAAAAAAAAAATAGAGTTTTCAGTTGCCTAAGTAGCCCCTGGAATTATGGTTAAAGTTGCCCCTTCCCCACAAAAAACCTGAAATGGTGCCCCTGGGGGCAGGCACAGAATTTGCCCCCCCACCCCCCATGCGCAGCGCCATTGGCTTGACTGGAGCCGCCCCACAAATATAGAAGTCCAACTAGGCCTATGGTGATGGGGCTGTGGGGGCGAGGGGAGTTGTTGGCAGGGGGCAGTGCCTCTGAAATGGGTTTGGCTTGTTTGGGGCTTGCTGTGAAAGGCAGTGCAGCTTTGATTGCATCTGGGAGAGGGGTGGCATGCTGGACAGCAGCTCCACAGACATCCTTTGAACCCGGGGTCTGGATCCTGGGAGCCAAGGAACGTACCTTGTGTTGGGCTCCGGCCTAACCTGAATACAGAACTGAGGTGCTTTCCGTTTTCCTTTCCAACGCTCCAGCCTACGAGAAGGAGCTGGAGGCGGACGTCCTGGGAGACACCTCGGGCCACTTCAGGAAGATGCTCGTTGTTTTGCTTCAGGTACGTTGATCTGTCCGCCCCTCCCCATTCCCCTCTGTCTGTCCGCTGCCCTCATTCCTCTGTGACTGAGGCGCTGGCCTCTCATCTCTGATGCAGGGCACGCGGGAGGAGGACGATGTCGTGAGTGAGGACCTGGTGGAGCAGGATGCCAAGGTAAGTATCGCTGAATTGAGACTGGCTTGCTTCCCTGGCAATCACTATGGCGCAGCCAGTGACTGGGAGGAAGAATGATGGGTCAGGGCCAAAGAATGAGCTTTTCATGGCACTGGCTGCATCCCCAGCTGGTTCATATCGGAGCGACGCTGATTTATACCAGCCGAGAACCTGGCCCCTCCGACTTCAGTTTTAAACACATTTTTTGTAGTTTATTCATTGCTCTGCTATGTGTCTGGGCCGCTAGAAAGGGGCCCAAAGCCCTGGCTGCAGACACTTCATACTAGAAAAGTTCAGCTCTGACTTCTGCAGCTCAGACCCATGTTTATCACCCCTTCTTACAGCGTTTGAGAGGCTGTGTGGACAAGAGCCACCCAGGAGCTGCTTTCTAACTGAGTAGAAAGCTTCACAAACACACATGGCTGTGGCCCAAACAGGATATGAACCTAGGTCTACACACACACACACACACACACACACACACACACACACACACACACTCTCTCTCTCTCTCTCTCTCTCTCTCTCTCTCTCTCTCACTCACTCTCGTCCAGCCATGTGATCTTGCAAGGTTGTAACTGTTTTTATTGCACACAGACACAGTGAGATATGGCAGGGGGGAAGGAAGACAAGACAAATCAGATTTTGAATTGATAACGTCCCTATAGATGAAGTCAGTTAAACAAATGATGGAGCCTGAGACCGGGAAGGAGCTCTGCCTTTTGTAAGCAGTGGCATTAGGGTTTGGAGCTGGCACTGAAGGCAGGTGTTGAGCGTGTTTGTGCTGGGTTGCATGGCCAGGATTTTAGCACTCTCTGACTCTGGGCTTTTGCTGCTGTCTCTGCCTTTCTGCAAGGATCTTTTGGAAGCTGGCGACCTGAAGTGGGGCACAGATGAGGCCCAGTTCATCTACATCCTGGGAAACCGAAGCAAACAGCATCTCCGCCTGGGTAAGCTGTTTTCAAAGCGATCATGAGATCACCAAGCCACAATGCTCCTCCCTCCCCACAAAGCAGCTAGCTAGTTCTTGCAGATTCTGTGTGGACATGCCGGCCAGTCTGGGCTCTTGCCATCTGGTGGTCACGCTTGGGAAGGACAAGTAACCGTTTTCCATGAGATCTAATGAATTTTGAGGGAGGAGACCCCGGTGCCCATTCCATCTCTGGCAAAATCTTATCGGGCTGTTGCTGGGGGAGCCCTGAATGCTGAGAGACCCTGAATGTTCCTTTTCATCTTCTCTCAGGCCTCATGGCTGCAATAACGTGTTCACCCCAAGAGACTTTGTTTCTCTAGAAGTGCTTCGTAGCTTTCATTATTGTCATTGGTGCCTCCGCTGATTAAAACCCACATCATTTAAGGTAGTTGCCTTAAAAGCAGACTTGCTGTGAAAGTCGTGGAGTAAACCAGCCACTGGATGGCTGCCTTCATGCTGTGGTGTCCGAATGACTCGCAATCTGGCTAATGCACAAAGGGTGGGAGTGCGCCTGTCTAACCCACTGGTGAGTGTGCGTTACAGGCAGTGGTGGTGGAGCCATTTGTATAGTGTGAGGCGCTGCGAGCCACTGAACATAACTGTAAACCATGGAAACCGCTTCAAGCCGGGGGGTGCAGGTTACAGGGACCCTCTGTTGGTACACACAGGCTAAGAGTTGTTACAGCCCCAAGCCATAGGGTTTGGGGGTTTTAGCTCAAGCTGTAGGAACCCACGCGTTTAGTTCTGGAGGTCCCCGGTTCAATCCCCAGCGTGTCAGCTGAAGATTTCAGGTGGCCGACCCATGCTCTGTGGCCAATGGGGGAGCACCACGGGGACAGCTGCAACCGTGGCATATGGCAGTGAAGAGAAAACACAACAGATTAGTTCCTCCTCTCGCCCTCCCACGCAGCAATGGGCAGGGTCCCTGAGAACAGCCGGAGGCTCTGCCGCCTCTTGTCAGCCAAACACCTAAACGGCAATAATCCCTGCCTCTGAGAGCCCCCAACATGCAGAGTGGTGTCTGCCCCTCCCCACAAAGACGCTGGCCTCCATTTCCCCCGCCTCTGGGCCATGCCAGTGTGGCTTGTGACGGGGCCTCTCTCCTGCTTTCACCCCACAGTCTTTGATGAGTATCTGAAGATTTCCGGGAAGCCCATCGAGGACAGCATCCGGGGCGAGCTGTCCGGGGACATTGAGAAGCTGATGCTGGCAGTGGGTGAGCTGGTGCTGTCTGGTGGAGGGGCAGGGCTCTAGGAGACGCTCGTGCCAAAAGGGTCAAACGGGGGGACTTAAAGTGAAGGGCCTGTCTCCATATTTACACAGCTGAAGAAGAGACCTGAGCACTCACCAATACCGTGGTCCCACTGACGTCACCTGGTGGTGTGGGTGCTCAGCACCTCTCAGAAATGGGCCACTTTTATTTAGGTGCCTTAACATGGATCATGGAGCCTACTCCAAAGGCCACTGAAGTCCATGGCAGAATTCCTGATGGTATCAATGGGCTTTAGATCAGGCCCCAGGTGCCCATCTTGAGGCACCCAAGTTTGAAAATTTGACGCTAATCCCTGTGGAAAAACACACTGGGTCTCCCCATGTATACGAATGTGGGACTTGCCCGACTGCATGAGGCCAGGTTCTGTCAAGTCGGGTGTCCTGTCTCGGAAAGAGATTCTGGGCGGACAATCGTTCGTGCTAAAACGTGTAACGTTCCCCTGAGCGTGCAGGGAATGGCTGGAGAGCCCTGGTCAGCAGAGAGGAGCCTGCAGCGGGGCTGACTCGCACAAATATGTGCAAATCCCTGCTGTGTCACGGGACCAGCTCCGTGCTCTGCGAGTAAATGCAAGCCCAAATCATGCAGTCCTCCTTCAGTCCGTACCCCCGTTATTGTAGAGGGTAAGGAAGGAGGAAGAGCTGGGAGGGTCCCATGTCTACAAGAGTTACCTGTAATCTGCAGCAGGAAAATAGAGCGCCAAGATTTGACCCACCATTAAAAAGACCTTTTCCGGCTATTACATCACAGCAGCATCTGCGATGCTACGCTCATTTCCCTCTAACTAGATTAGCCAACAGCTGCGACATCTGAGGTACCACAATACAATAACTCATCCTGGCTCTTTAGTGGTGACCACTGTCCTGCGGGTGGGTTACAATACACCTTAGAGGGAGACCACTGTCCTGCGGGTGGGTTACAATACACCTTAGAGGGAGCCTCTGGAATTATACTGGGACAGGAGGAAAACAGACACGGTACAGGGAGAATAACTGAGGCTGGCAGGGTTGGGTGGGTTAGGGAGCAGCATCTAATGTGGTGTTGGAGGTGTGGGGAAGAGACCGGGAGCCTGGAAGATTTGAAGGAGTCAGCCGTGCCCTGAGCTGGAGCGCTGTGGTTAGAAGGGCTAAGGAAGCCACTCTGCTCTGCTGGCCAATGGGGAGCCCTGTCTGTTGGGGTCACTGGACTCTTGTAACTCTTCTTGTTGTTTCACCTTCATTGTTTCTCCTGCAGTGAAGTGCATCCGGAGCACCCCAGAGTATTTTGCTGAAAGGCTCTACAAGGCCATGAAGGTGAGTGGTGCAGGACGTTCTCAGGAGCCCAGGCTCCGCAGATGCTGTGTCAGGGAAACCCCACTAGCGAGGTATAAACCCCGTTTCCTTTAGTCCGTGAGAGGCACGGGGGGTCTCTTTTCCGGGCGCAGGCCTGGCAGGGTTCTAACACCGGGGCGTGGGCAGGGAGAGTTCAGCAGAGCATGGGACAGAGGGGTGGGAACAGTCTGGGCAGATTCATTCTGGCTGTGGAAATCCGAGCCCAGGCTAGCGTAATGACACTGTTGCTCTCCTCTGAAACTGCGCCCTAGGAGGAGATTGCAGAGCTAAAGGAGAATCAACCTTCAAGGGGCTTGGGGATGAGCAGTGGGAATGAGCAATGGGCCACGGGGGCATTGACTAGCTGGCATTCGGCTGGTTTCGTGAGTTACTGGGAGCCCAGCTGGGGGACCAGGGCAGAGAGACCCCCCCCCCCCCCCCGTCCAGGGTTTCGCCTCTTTCTGAGCTGGCGAATTGTCTGCAAACAAGTTGTGACTTTCTGGCATGATTGTGTGGCTAAGCCGTGGCCTGTGGGGCCGTCCGTTCCAGGGGCTGGGGACCAAGGACAACACGCTGATTCGCGTCATGGTCTCCCGCAGCGAGATCGACATGCTGGATATCCGGGAAGTGTTCAGGACCAAGTATGAGAAGTCCCTGCACAGCATGATTAAGGTAAAAGGAGGGCACTGCCGGGAGAATACCCAGTAATTCAGCTTTGATCCCAACCACATCCGTAAGGGAGACACGTGGGGCCAGGGAATCCCATCCTCTCCCCATCTTTTGACGGTGTGAGGAGGGGCGGCAGGGAGGTGGGCTTGGAAAACCAACAGGAGAACGTTGGGGAGCTGTTGGGGTTGATTTTGGCTTTGTGAAAAGCTCTCGTCAGCCTCTCTGACGCGCAGAACCCCTTAATCCCCACTCGCTGCTGAGGCAGCAACTCTCCGATGCTCCCTGGAATCGTCCCTCAGGCATTTTTGGAAGGCTCTGACTAGATTTTTTCCCCTCCTGGTCTGGACACCCCCAGAACTGCAGTGAGCTCTGGGGTTCCACCGCCCCCGGCTGGTTAAAGCTCTTTCTAATATGTTACCTAGCTGATTTGTTCCTGAATCCACAGTGTGGTGGATGGTGGCACCTCTCTGCCTTGTGCCCTGGCTCCCTTGAATGCAGCCAGGAAATCCCGCTCATGAGCTAATTTGTGAGACCCAGCGTCACGCCCCTCTCCGCCTCGGGGAAGCACATGACCTGCTCAAGCTACACAACCCCGGCTGAGGCCTGGCTCCGCGATGTGGCTAGAGGCCCATCAGCGAGGTCTGCCCTGTGCACACATGTGGTTTTAGCCTCTGCCTCTTCCTTTGCAGGACGACACATCCGGCGAGTACAAGAAGGCCCTGCTGAAGCTGTGTGGGGGAGACGATGAGTAAGCCTGCCCGCCGCGCCCGCTGCCTACCTTGTACTGTCCCGCCAGCGTCCCTCGGGGTCTATGGGGAGGCCAGACTCTATGCTCTCCAGCCTCCTTGACTGGAGCTCCGTCTGGGGCCCTGTTGGAGGGTTTCCACTGCAGTTCAGGGAAAGGCACGGAGCGCTGGTCTGGTGCCAAAGTGGAGCGTCCACATCATGGGCTTGATCCTCTGTCACTGACGTCAATAGGAGCAGGTCCCGTAGTCCACATGGTCAGCACAACCAGAGGGGTTATAGTCCTGTCCCAATCCCCTCATTCCCCCTCCCCCAATTGTTGCCTCTAGAGGCCCCCGTCAGATGTTGGCTTTGGGGGAAGCCCCACCTGAGCTGAAGCGTTCGTAGCTGCCTGGTCCGTGGGCTTGAGGGAGCTGCTGAAGGGGTGCTGTGCTATCCCGTATCTCCGGCTTGCACTGGGACGGGACCCCCTTCACCTCTGCAGCTGAGTCACTCTCCCGCTGGTGATATGCCAGCGCGAAACAGCCTCCTTTCATAGGAACTGCCCCTGAACGCAGCTGTAAAAACCCAACACAGCTCCCCCCACCCTGCAGGGATGGGGCCATTGTCCAAAGCCATGTGAGCCCCAGCCTTGTTCACAGTCCTGTGGTCCCCCTCTTCCCCCCCCGATCGCTGTCAGCTGGGGAAAGGCAGGGATGCGAACGGGGGAGCACAGCAGATGCGGGCTACGGACTAGAGTGGGTCCCATGCTGTAAGCAACGGTGGGGGGAACGCTTTGTCCTTGTCCCCCCCGTGCTGGGTGCAAGGAGCAGAGAACCCTCCCTGCCCTGTTCCCGGCCCACCAATTGCTCAGGTAATGGAGCCAACGCCTCGTCACCTACCAGTGTCCCAGAGCGCAGAGAAGCAGCTGAACAGGCGATGCAGTGCACCCCGCGTCATGGCAATGCTAGCGTGAAACACACCTCCGCCCCCAAGGCTCAACTCATCCGGTCGCTTTATCCTGACAATGCACAAAACCCCACTATTGTCTCAGCAGCTCTGGGTCACGTTAAGATTCAGGCTGTGGGGAAAAGGCTGCAGATTTGGGTTGGGATGCTGGCTGATCTGTCCTGAGGGGCATTTAGGGACTGGGTTAGAGTGCCGGCTGATTTGCCCCCAGGGGCATTAGAAACTGAATTGCAGTGTCAGCTGGTTTGACTTGGGGGCAGTAGAGATTGGGTGATGTATGGAGATATACCATAGAACTGGAAGGGACCCCAAAAGGTCAGCGAGTCCAGCCCCCTGCCTTCACTAGCATGACCAAATACTGATTTTGCCCCAGATCCCTAAACGGCCCCTCAAGGATTGAACTCACGACCCTGGGTTTAGCAGGCTAATGCTCAAACCACTGAGCTATGGTGTGGGCCGGTTTGGCTTGGGGGCATTAGAGCTCGGCTGATGGTGTGGGCCGGTTTGGCTTGTGGGAATGAGACGGCGGCTGATGGGGTCTGCCGTTTTGGCTTGGGCGCATTAGAGCCCGGGTGATGGTGTGGGCCGGTTTGGCTTGGGGGCATTAGAGATCGGGTGATGGTGTGGGCTGGCTGATCTGTCCTGTGTTGGTGAGTTCCCCAGTTGCTCACTGTCCTTGTGTCCTATCCCCTCCCATTTCAGCGCCGCAGGTGAGTTCTTCCCTGAAGCTGCGCAGGTGGCCTATCGGATGTGGGAACTTAGTGCAGTGGCTAAAGTAGAGGTCAGAACCCACTCCAATCCCTCCTCCTCTGCTCCCTGCTAGCTTGGAAATCACAGCTTCCTCCCTCTGCGCGCTGGCACCTTCTAACTGGCTGCTGCCCTGGCCAATCAGACGTCTTCACCGTGCATATTAACACGGAGGCTTCCCTCGAGGTTCTAATTTCCAGTGATGAGTTAACCCCAGAAGTGCTGGCTGCTCCCCCACACCCGGCGGCAGCACGTGTGTCTACTAACACATGTTGCTAACACCGAAATGCAAGCCTGGTGGATCCTGCTGGGTGCTGGTGCTGTCCCGGGCCATGTCAGCGCAGTACACTGCGTGCAACCTGGAGCATGGCTTCAGTGCCTCACGCAGGTCTCATGCACATGCAGCAGTGGGGTTCAGGGGGCCTCGTGTTCACCACATTAATGGTGTTGCACTGATGAGGCATCCCAGGGCTCTGGAGGGTGGTGATGGGGCTGGATATGCCTTCAACCCCCTGAGGAATGGCAGCGCGGCAGATCATCTAGGAACCTTTTGCAGATCTTGTGTGTGTGACCAGGGGGCTCTGTCCCCAGCAGCGAAGCTGTTCAAGGAGCCCCCTGGGAACGTTGCCTGGCAGAGTATTAGATGAGGAGCAGGGTTGGGTTGGGTGGCAAGGACCTTCCCAGCCCAGTCAGCCTGTGGAGGGGCACGGACGGCTCCGTTCCCGTTGGTGGGAGCTGCATGAGGACACCCGAGGGTAGAATTTGGGCTAATGCGGGAGGGGAAAGACTTTCATCCCCTTTGTGCTGCTGACTCCCAGTTCTCAGCTCTGTCCCTTTGCCTGGCGTGTGAGGTGGTGAAGCCCAGTCTGGCTCTCATGCAGCATGAGGTGAGGATGGTATTTATACAAGCAACAGCACCTCCTCTTTGGGGCTTCTTTGGCTATTTCCTTCCCTGGGGGCCAGTATCTGGACACTGCTGGCTTGGCATCCACACACAGACCCCCACCTGCTTTCTAATCCCACTAGCTGCTTTGCCTTTGGCTTGCTGGTTAACACGCCTTCTCCCTCTGTTTCTTCTCCTCTCCTGGCCCAGTGGGCTTCTGGATTTAATCTAAAACCTCTTAACATTTCTGCAGCTGAGAGGAACCGTGCGCCCGGCTGCAGACTTTAATGCCGATGGTGATGCAAAGGTGCTGAGGAAGGCAATGAAGGGACTTGGTAAGTAGGACACTGTGTGGGCACTGGTGGAAGGTGGGAGGCCCTGTCTCCTCTGTCTTCTGGGGAAATGTTCCACTCTCTAGTGGATTCTAGAGCAGAAAACCCATGAAGGACTGAGACTATCTGAATAAAGATCTAGAAACATAATTCTGCAGATCGACTGGAATAAAGAACTGTCTGCATTAGGCTCAGGCAGCTGGACTTGGAGCTGCGTAGAGTGGAAAGCTTGTAGTGAAGGATTTACTCAGAGAGTTTGGCCCATTTTCCATATCGCTGATTGTCCCTCAACAGACGGACTTTGTTTTGCATGTTTTCTGCAAACATATTTCAGCCTGAAAGGCATCTGCAAACTCTTCACACCAGTGAGTATGCCTTCAAGTGTTAGAGATTTGCATGGGTGTGACTGGTCACGAAAGTCATGTGATTTTTTTCTGTTCCCCCATTGGATGGCCTAACTTTTAGAAGCTACTTCCACCCAATATGAATTTTATTTAGTTAGGGAACAAACTTTGATTCCTGAGTAGACGATTCTGGGCCATGGGCCCCAAATCCCCTTCTCACGAACACTCAGGATCCTGCCCTTTGCTTGTGCACATCTTTGTTGGAAGGAAACAGGAAGAGAGGAGCACCTGGGTGACTGAGATATTTGTGGATAGTTGCTCTCAATTCACCCAGCTCTGGTCTACAAGTAGGAAGGCAGGGGCTGTTTGGGATGGCCCAGGAGGGATATCAGAGGATGTGATTAAATGTCATCAAAGGGAAATTGAGACTAAATATCAGGACACTTCCTGCCAGTGGGATCTCCCGGAGTGTGCGTCTCTCTCTGGACAGCTAAAGCCCATCTCTTAGGTCATTGAAAATTAGACTGGAGAACATACAGTAGGGAACAACCCTTCACTGGCAGGCTGATAAACTAATCAGGCCCTTTGGTGTCTACATTGAGGAAAGTGTCTGGGGTACCTGACTCTGGTTCAACTGACTCTGGCTCTCAGGGTTAGCAGTGACAAAGAGTCCTGTGGCACCTGATAGACGTATTGGAGCATAAGCTTTCGTGGGTGAATACCCACTTCGTCAGACGCATGTGTAGCAGGGTTAGCAGTGTAGACGCTTGGGCTTGGGCTCTGGCTGGAGCCTGGCGTCTGAAACCCAGCAAGGGGGGAGGGTCTCACAGCCCAGGCCTGTACGTCTACTCTCCTATTTGTAGCCCCACAAGCCTGACTCACGCTGCCATGGCTGACACACCGTGGGTCAGGAGGAAGCAGGGTTAATGTCAACCTACCAGTTAGCTGTAGCCTCACCTTTCTCCTGGTAGGGGAGAATCCCAGAATTGTAGCTACCCGAGCTAGAAAAGACCCATTAGACTTGCAGTGCATTTTAGGCACCTAAGTCACTTTTGAAAATGGGACATGCTCCTCACTGATTTCTAGACACTTGAAAATTCTCCCCCGAGTGGCCGATTGTTTTGCTGGCGGAAGTTGCCGTTGCCAGCTATGCTCAGCTCTCTGGTCAGGTTCTCCCCCATGACTGGCAGGCGCTGCACATGCCCAGCCCTGGGCAGTGCTGCCAATTTGGGGTGATCGTGTGACACCACTGCCTTGGAGGTGCTGTGCTGTAGCATCCCAGCCATTCCAGACTGACTCTGAATACCAGGCCTGTTAGAAACGGCCTTAGGGTGGGGAAGGCTTCTGCCCAAGCCCATCACAATCCTGCTGAGAAGGGTCTAGATAGCAGAGCTCCCAGTCCCCTAGACACCCAACTTTCCACCTCACAGGCCTTGTGGCAGCAAACACGTCTCAGGAGCTTGGACTTTTCTGAGTGGCCCTGTCTAGAGCCTGGACTGGCTCAGTCTGTGCCTACCTGTCCTCCAGGCCCATCCCCGCAGTGCGAAGTCCCCTGGTCTTCACGTGGGCTGGTTTCTGTGTCATTGCAGGCACTAACGAAGGCGCCATCATTGATGTGGTCACACAGAGGAGCAACGCTCAGCGACAGGAGATCTTGAGAACCTACAAGTCTCACTTTGGCAGGGTAATGACGCAGGCTCCTTTCCCCTGACGCTTCCTGCCCCCTTCCCTTCCTTTCTGCTCTTTCCCTTCTGTCTGGTTGCTCATTTTCACCTTCTCTTTCCCCACTACTGTCTCCTCTGTCTCCCCCAGGCCTCATGAAGCTGTGGGGGGGGGGAAAGATTCACAGACAGAGTTCAGCATCCTTCGTATCTATCCCTTTCCTGTGAGAGATATCCCAGTCAGGAAGGAGTCTGGTCTTTAGTGGAAAGTTCTTCTGTCCGTTCTCGCCCAAATAACCCTGTCAATAAGGGCCACGTTTTCAAAATGGCCCCAATTTTTGGATGCTTCAAGTTTTGAGTGTCCCAACTTTAGACAACTTGGGGTCTGATCTTCCAAGAGCTGAGCTCCTGCCTGTGAAATGGGGTCTCCTGTGGGGCATCCCAGAACGGAGGCACTGATAATGAGAGGAGACGCTTGAGAATTTGGGCCCAAATATACCATTTCCATGTCTCCATAGTACCTGCACTTCACTCTCATTGATGGATTTTCTCTTCATGCCACCCAAAATGCAGAAGTATTTAGCCCCTTTTTACAGATGGGGCACTGAGGCACAGGGTAGCCTAAGTATTTGCCCCTGGTATTTCTTCTTTGCTCCCCTCTCTTATTCCTGCGTTCTGCACCTTTCCCCCTTGCTGGCCAGCAGGGAGCGCTGAAGGTTAGGGGGTAGCCATGACTCCCTCCATCACTAGCTGCTCTGAGCTGTGACTGGTGAGGAAGACAGAGTTAAACATGATGACATCCATCCCTTTTGCAGGATCTGATGGCCGATCTGAAATCAGAGCTGTCGGGAAGCTTGGCCAAGCTGATCCTTGGACTGATGATGACACCGGCACAGTTTGATGCCAAGCAGCTGAAGAAAGCCATGGAGGTAAATTGTTCAGTCGAAAAATTCTCCACAGCTGTGTCTGAGAGTTAGGCATGGTGCTGCCGCTGTGCTCTAGCCAGGCTTCCAGGGCTGCGTGGCCCAATGCACAGGAGCAATGCCATAGGGTGGCATCTTTCATCCAGCTGGCGATTTCCGTTTGCTTCTCCTGTTGCAACAAACTAACAGGGAGAGAGGCAGGGGACGGGCCCAGACCCAAAGCAGAAATAATCAGAATACCTAGCTCTTATACAGCTCTTGTCATCAATAGATCTTAAAGCACTTTACAAAGGAAGTCGGTATCATGACAGGTGGGGAAAATGAGTCACGGGGAGGTGAAGTGGCTTGCCCTAGGTCATTCAGCAGGCCAGGGGCAGAGCTGGGAATAGGACACAGGTTCGCCGAGGACCCGTGCAATGCTCTACCCGCGAGGCCATGCCAGCAGGAGTTTGGGAGAGGAGCTATAATGGGAAGGAAAGCAAAATGTGACAACCTGGGACAGCACCATTTGTCAGCGAAGAGAGAGAGCAGCAGCCCTCCAGAGACTTGATGTGCATCCCACGTGTCCTAATCATCCCCACCCCAACAAGAAAACATGATGAGGATAGAGAAATACTTGGCGGTGATTCCTACCCTCTCCGGAGCCTGCTGCAACTCTTAGCATTTAGAACAGCAGAACTTCCCTTTAAAAACCCAATGGGCACCTGCAGGATTTTCAGGGCCAAAGGGATTTTTCTTGCCTCCTTGAATCCAGAGAGCTCTTCGAGGGGCCGGTGGATCACTGCAATGAGAGAATCCCCTGATAACTATGCGGGAGAGGAGCCAAGCCAGCAATCCAAGGAGAATAGCTTCTGTTTGCTGTGCTGTGAATTAGTCATGGCTTGAGGTCCACAGACACAGAGTTAGGTGTCACTGCCTTGGGGGATTCTCCAGTCTCCACAAATACAGAGTAAATAAACAGGAATGAGGACATGGCCGTGGGGTATTTACCCTGGAGTTACCCTGTGCTTAGGGATTTTGTCTCCTGAAACAAAGCGTTGCTGTGATTAAAGAGATCTTCCTTATTGTGTGACTGGGATGATGTGGAAATGCCCAGCCAGGAGGGTTTTCATCCTAACTTCACCCAGCAACATCCCTCCGGAAGGCACTTCCCATCCCGCAGCGTGCCGTGCGTCGCTAACGTAGGGACGTGCTGTTCTCTTCCCTTTGTGCTTCCAGGGGGCTGGCACCGATGAGAACATTCTCATTGAAATTTTGGCCACTCGGAACAATCGGGAGATCCAGGCGATTAACGAGGCGTATAGAGCAGGTAAGGAAACGGGAGGAGAGATCTTAGAGAAATGCCGGGGGGAATCTGCCTGGGCAGTGAGCTTGGGGAGAAGGGGGCTACATTTCAGCATTACTGAAAGTGAGGGACTCAAGACCGATGCTGCCCAAGTTCCCCCCAGCACAGCTCTGCCGGAGTAAGTGGTCTATGTACCACTGCTGCTCCAGGCTTAGGTTCCTCACACAGCTCTATGAAGGCACCTGACACCTTCTAGGCATGGTCAGCGTCTCCCACATGACCCTGGCCTCTATTCAGGAGCAATAGAAACGTATGAGGTGCTTGGCACAAGTCCTGGAGTTCCTGCATGTCCATCCTCAGGAAACGGGATCCCTTCCCGCCTACCCAGGCTCTTGTCTTAGTGCCAATCACCATCGCTTCTCCCTGAGCGTCTGTCCTTAGAAAACGGGAGAGTCCAGGATCCCATTCCAAGCCCTTCCCCTTCTCTCCCAAACACCCGCTGCCCTGGACCAGACAACTCCATCCGTGGTAACTAGCTGTACATGCCCGTCCTGGAGCCTCGCCATGACCCAGTTGCGTGACTCATGTCCTACCCTGGCCCTCTCCTCTGTCCACTCTTCCGCCATCTGGCCCTTTCGTTATGGAATCTGTGGAACAGAGAGCTTGTCCTTTACCATGTGGGATCAGGTGAAGGGGGGAGGGATAGCTCAGTGGTTTGAGCATTGGCCTGCTAAACCCAGGGTTGTGAGTTCAATCCTTGAGGGGGCCACTTAGGGATCTGGAGCAAAATTGGTCCTGTTAGTGAAAGAAGGGGGCTGGACTCAATGACCCTTCGGTGTCCCTTCCAGCTCTATGAGATAGGTATATCTCCATATATATAAAAAATATAAGGCTTTTCAGCCGGCCTCCAATTCCAAGCACCCATTGTTCCATGTCCAAAACTGTGCCTGTAAAAGCTGCTGTTGGTCCATTTTATGTGTGCAAATAAGGCAGCTGGATACACAGGCCACAGGTGCAAAGGACTGCTCTCACCTGCCCCGTTCCATCCCCGGGGCCCGTGTGGCAAGCATGATCAGCTGCCTGAGCAAACCCGGATGCGTGAGCGGAAGGCAGGGGGCTGACTCTTTGAGGTGGGATGCATATTTATATTGTGTTTGGTTTTGCGCTCCTTTCTCCTCAGCCTATCACAAATCTCTGGAGGATGCGCTGAGCTCTGACACATCAGGACACTTCAAGAGGATTCTTGTCTCCCTGGCTCTGGTAGGGTCACTTTTTCTCCAGTGTGCTTTGCTTGTGGGACTCTGGTTTTCCAATCTAACCCCTCGCAAAACTCCAGTTTCCTCACAGCCCCCCTTCTCCCTGACAGTTGACAGGGATGTGGTTGTGTTTCTTCAGGTAGAATCTAAGACAACTTGCAGAACTCAGGAATACACCAGGATGCCTTGATGTTTGCCCTTTGATTGGCTGTACCCACTCAAATCTTTCACTTCTAGCTCCTGTGGCCTATAGGAAAGCAACATGCCAAATGGCCATCCAGTCAGACTGCAGGCTGCTGAAAAGGTCACGCTCTAGGGCACATTTTTTAAAGGGGGAAATGGAGCTATAAACCCAGACAAAAATGTCCCGAGAGTCCCTGGGCCAGATCCTCAGCTGGTGTCAATCGGTGTAGCTCTACAAAAGCCAACCTCCTGCTCTGAGGTCCATGATGCTGTGGTGATTGACCCCGGCTGCCGAGCTGGCCCCATCTCCTCTCGATTTCTGAGACGGTAACTGAGCGCTGGACAGGAAATGCTCAGGGCTCTGAGGCAGCCTGTCCTTAACGAACAGGACTTGGTGATGCTCTGTCCCAGCTGGTCAAGGAGTGTTGGAGGAAACGTACTCGGTGTGCACGTGCTAGGATGGGACTGGAGATCTAACCATGGATGGTCCTGGAGTCTTTGTGCCCCAGTTAAACTCCTGATAAATATACTGTCACTGCAGAGAACAGGGAAGATCCGGGGAGCCAGGTGGCTTAAGGGAACATTGCCACACAGATGGTACCATGGACTCCAGTCCTCTAATTTTATATGGAACAGGCAGCAGCAGCGCTGGCTTCCCATCCCCATCCGTGTGTGTCGGGTGTCTTCTGGAGAGACCCCTGGCAGGGGTGAAAAGGGAGTGCAGGCTCCAGGGTGCCCATTAGTGCTAAATGCGTGGCCTTTGGGATGTAGAACCGTGTCCATTAGGAACCAGGCAGAGGTCACCAAACAGTTGTCAGCCAGCCAAGGCTTTTGCCACCAACCACGTGACCTGGCTGTGAAAGACTCTCTCTCTGCCACCGCTAGTAGCCTCAGCCGTCCAATATCGTTTGGGTGTGCAGCAGGGACAAGGACCCTTCCTGGTCTGAGCAGACATCTCTTCCAAGCTCCTTTCTCCATTACTGTCATGTTTAAACACAGGGCAACCGTGACGAAGGAGAAGAAGACCTCACACGAGCTCATGAAGATGCCAAGGTGAGAACTGCACCTGCAGGCGCGCACACGTACACACACGCTCACAGACGTGGGAGTGGGTGTTATTTATCAACCTCTCCTTGGAGCTGAGAATGCCCACCCCGAGACCGCCCACCCTCTCCGTTTTATTTATCAACCTCTCCTTTGCTCCTTGGAGCTGAGAATGCCCACCCCGAGACCGCCCACCCTCTCCGTTTCTGGTGGGTTCCCTGCACCCAGCACTGAGGCGCAGGGGGCCTTCAAAGAGCTGGTGTTGCTTAGTAGCTCTTCTTTTCCCAACCTAAAGGAAAAATCTCCATGAAGTTTTCCATGAGAATAGTCTAGCTGGGCTTGCAGAAATCACACCGTACTGCTAGGAGAACTAGGAGGAGTTGGGGGGGGGGGGTGCTTCCTTTTAGAATTTAAATCAATCATTTTATTAGTTAAAAAGACGTAGAATTAGTGGGCGGGTTGGTGTCCGAGGCCCTGGATGACGTGCTGTGACATGTGCCAGTCTGCCCAGAGGTCACTTTGGCATTGAATCGGATGGAATTTCCAGACCATTCTGGAGGGATTTCCTTTCTGGGTTCCACCGCGGTTAGTGCAATCGTCGACTCTTTTCCTGTTTGTCTCCTGTCTTCGCTTTGCTCCTTCCGCCTGCCTTGAACGACACCAGCTGCTGCACTTGGAAAGTCAACAAAGCCAAAATGTTCAAACTGGGAGCCTAACATCTGGCACCTAAACAAGGAGCCTGGTCTTCTGAGGTGCTCCAATGGGAGCTGTGAGGACTCAGCACCTCTGCAAATCAAGCCACGGCTTCAGGTGTCCAACGTCAGGCCCCCGTGTTTGGAAAGACTGGTCTTCATGACTCAGATGTTCCCATGCATAAACCCACATGAAAAATGCTTAGTGAAGCGGAACCGTTTCTGGGACAAAACTATGTGTGTTTGGGTAAAACTGCCACCCTTGATTTCTGCAAGCCCTAGTTCTAATCTCCTGGAGCCATTGCTGTTGGCAGAGCTCTGTAAACATACAGGGAGGCCCCAACCATGACAGAAGACAAGGTACCTCTCCTGAGAAGCTCCCAGTCCGGCCCCCTGGATTGTAAATGTTCTTATCAAAGGAAACACCACCACCCCCCCCCGCCCCCTACCACCACCACTTAGTTGTTCAGAAGCTAGTTTGCAAAATAGCCACCATTTTTGTGGGCCACACAAAAAAAAAGTCAGATCCCCTTCTGGCACCACCGCTGCAGTTAACTTGGGAAGGCTGTCCCGCGGGGAGAAGCTCAGTGCTTTTGCTTCGCACAGGCTGGCGCCAGTAGCTGCTGTGGTTTTGATCCGCGGGAGTTACCGATCCTTTGCGTTTTGCTGGCAGTGACTCCGAATCTCAGAGTGGAAGGCAGCTGAAACAGCTGAGCTGCACCCGGTTCCTAATCTGAATCAACCAGGAACTGCCGAATTCATGATTTCTGCATAAACCCCTAAACCAGCCCGGGCTTGCTTGAAAGGCCCCTGGTCCCCAGTGAGCGTGGCACGAGTGCCCGGTTGGTTAGTCAACTGGAACCAGGCAAGGTTCGCCTGGTGGGGTCAAGCATGAAGACCCCTTGACACAGCTCTGCCCTCCGCAGAGCTCACACTTCAACCCCCGTGACAAGAATCATCTCCCTTCCCCCCTACCCACCGCACTGCACCATCTGAAGCTCCAAAGCCTGTTTACAAATCTCGCTGGCCTGAGCTATCTGAGGTGGCTTCCAAGGGCTGTTTGAATATGCTGCTGCTGCAACGCCTATGGACACGGCTGTGCCGTGGCCCCGCCATTTGCTGCTCTCTGTGCTTGAAGCCTGTTGACATGTGCCTTTCATTAGCACGGCCGCTGTTCTCCTGGAGGATGTCGTTAGCATTGCTACCAGCAGAGGGGGGGCTAGCATCACTATGGCATGCTGCTGTGCGTTCCTATGCCTGTCCTGTGCAGTGCTTCATTCGCACCTGCCGCTGATTGTCCCGGAGAAAGAGAGAGGCAGCGATCAGTGGCTAAAATGACCCATGCTGAGCAGATGAACTCGAAATCCCAGGCCAAACTACTCCCCATGGCTCAGCCCGGGAGGAATGCACTGGAATAATCTCACATTTCATCAGATAGCAAGACCAGTGCCCTCCCCGCCCAGTGCCTGACCTTCCCGCGGGCTCGGAGAGGCTGGCAGAAGAGAACAACGGTCCCCATGTATTTGTGTAGGCCACCTTGTGTGTGTGGAACACCTTCCCTCTCTCCCTGCACCAAGCAAACCCCCTGACCTCCTCCCAATTCCTGTGGCTTGGCCTTGCATCACCCAGCTCCTCTCTGTCTTGTGCACAGGTGGCCCTTCACGTCCTCATTCCTCTCCCGCTCCGGGTATGTCCGCACTGCAGTCACGGGGTGTGACTGCCGCTCAGGTAGACGGACCCGAACTAGCTTTAATCCAGCCAGCTCAGGTACCAGAGCAGTGAAGTGGCAGCAGCTGCACGCCTAGCCCCGTAATTACCCTGGCTGAAGTGCGCACCGCTGCCGAACCCGAGCTAGTGAGATGAAAGCTGTAATCATCCCCTGGGACTGCAGCCCAGCCATTGCCTTAGCCTGCAAGCTCTTCAGAGCAGGGGTCCTTCTCTTCCAATGTGTTTGCAAAACTCCAGGTGCATTGATGGCGCTCTGTGAATAATAATGATGGGCAGGGATGGTGTCCCTAGCCTCTGTTTGCCAGAAGCTGGGAATGGGCGACAGGGGATGGATCACTTGATGACCTGTTCTGTTCATTCCCTCTGGGGCACCTGGCACTGGCCACTGTCGGAAGACAGGATACTGGGCTAGATGGACCTTTGGTCTGACCCAATAGGGCTGTTCTTATGTTTTTATGCTCCATCACCCTGCTGGGAGACCACCACCCCCAATGGGATTTCCACTGCACGCTCCGTTCTCCTCTGACCCACCCGAGGGCCCTCTCTTTAAGGGATTGTTAGCAGAGGAGGGGTAATGGAGTTTTCTATATTTTACCTAATGCACTTGTGAACAGCCTGATTGCCTGCCCTGGCAACCGCTGGCATTTTCAGCAGCCAGGTCAGCAAAGGGCATGGCCAAGCCGCTCAGTGGCCAGAACGGTGGGCACCTCCCCAGGCGAACCTGAGTCCTCTTCTGCCACCCTTGCCTTCCTCTCTCTCGGTGGGGGGAATGATCGGTGCCTCCCCCAGGAAAGGGGGTGAGCTGCACATCTCTGACCCTGTTGCCTTCCTCTCTCCCCCCCTCTCTCTTTCTCTCTGCCAGGTGGTTGCGGAGAGCCTGGTGAGTGCCTGCCCTTTTATTCTTTGATCCCCATCTGCATGATTTACAGGATACTACCTAGTTTGTTTGCAGTGCTGGAGGGGGAGGGGGCAGTAAAAGCCTGCCCACTGCACACCCAGACCAGGCTGCAGACTCCTCCTAGGGGTTCTCTGTGCAGGGAGCTCTCCATCTTGCTCCAACCGTCCCCACGGGCCAAATCCTGACTCCTGCCTCTGACAGAGCTCCCCCTTGAGGTCAGCTGGGGAGTTTTGCAGGAGTGGGGGCTCCAGGCCTGAGCCCATGTACGAAGTGTCCTGGGGGAGCAGCCTAGGCAGTGGTCCAACTCCTCAATTTCTCGCGCACACACACACACACACACACCCTCTCCCAGAAAGTCCCATGGGAACCCGGTGATGGGTGCCTGGGAAATGTGAGTAATAGCAGAGTCCCAGGGCAGTCCCAAGTCACTCCAGAGGGGGCAGCACTGTGGGCCCAAGCAGGGGAGACATTTGCTATGGGGAACAGGGGCAGTTCCCCCCACACCTTGGTTTGTTCAAACACAACTTCTCCCTCTCTCTCCCCCCCCCCCCGAACTCTTCTGAAATGATGCCCCCGGGCCAAGTTTAGTTGTACACCACGTAGCCCCATTGACTGCCGTGGGGTTACTCCTGATTTACACTGGCCCAAGCTTTATATCTGCCCTCCCAGCAATCCAGCAGACTCCAGCCAGACTGACAAGCCTCTCCGTGCCCAACGGGGCCCCATGGGATGTGCCATAGAGCCTGGCCAGGCCTCAAGGTGCACTTGGGGGCTTGAATGAAAGCTGCTTAAACAGGGTCCACGCTAAGTGGGAAGGCGCTGCACTGGGGGAGGAGAAGGGAGATCGGATCCTTTCCAGCCGAGATGTGGAACAGCTGGGAGCCAGTCCTGTTCCCTTTGAAGTCAAGGGCAAAACTCCCCCCGATTGCAGTAGCTTAGGCTCAGGCCCCTGCTGACTGGTGCAGAACAGGGTCTGAAGTTGCAGGCGTGTCTCGGGGCAGAGGCGCCGGAACAGCGTGCCGCATAGAGGAGGCCATTTGGCTCTCAAAATGGCGCCCAGAACATGCGTGCAAGGTCACACCGGCGGGGCCGTTCCGGTTGTGTACGGCCCACTCAGGACCACAGCAGGCTGCTCAGGAGTGACTGCAGCAGGCTGCTCACTAATGACTTTAGACTCTCGGGCCTGCACAATTTTTTAGACCGGTTTAACTATTTCTATTTGCGGTGTGACTTTCTACTGAAATAGTGAAATCGGTGCAATCCCTAGGGTGGGCACAGTTCTATCGGGATAAAGGTGCTTTGCATCAGTATAGGCTATTCCCGTTCCCTACGGGAATAAAGCACCTTTGCACCAATACACACCCACCCACACCGGTGTATCTCTTTAACTACACCGGGTCTCGTTAAAGTGCTACAGTGTTCGTGTGTAGGCAAGGCCTGAGTAAAACATAAGATCACAGAAATGTGGGGCTGGAAGGGACCTCAGGAAGACATCAAGTTCAGCCCTCTGGACCAGAATCAAACCTAGGGAGCCAAGTTGGTTGGGAAATAATTAACTTTCCCTGTCAAACATTTTCAACAGAAACAGAGGGGAAAAATCCTCTGTGTTGCAATTTTTCAGATTTTCACTGAAAACCACAATGTTTCTGTGTCTGGGTTTTCCTGTTTTTTAGTGAAAACCCAACTATTTTCAAGAGAAATTGACTTTATTTTGTGAAAATCCCAGTTTTGTCAAAGAAGCTGTTTTCCTTCTGGAAAGCTTTTTGGGCTGAAATTTTCCCACCAACTCTCCCAGGAAGAAATGGTGTACAGCACGCCCCCTCCTGCTCTCCACACTGTCTCCTCTCCTCCTTCACTCTTGTTTGGTTTTGCAGAAACTATCTGATGTTTCCAGCGGCGACTCCACATCCCTGGAAACCCGTTTCTTGAGCATTTTGTGCACCCGGAGTTACCCCCATCTCCGCAGAGGTAGGAGCACATTAATCACCAGCATCTGGCCCTCTGACTAGTCGTGAATTCTTTGATCTGACCTGTGATGCCCACATTGCCGCTTCCTGGAAGAGTGAGCTTGTGACGGCCTCACCCGTAGTGATGCAGCCCTTGATAAGAGGGTGGAAATTTTCCTTTCGCCCGAGGGAAGGAGTGGCAGACCCTGCACCTCTGGGTTCTGGTTGCCAACTGCACCTGCCTTAGGAAATACCCATGTGCTGTTTTGTAACCGTTCCTTCTGGCACCTACTTAGCCTTTCCTAACATGGACCAGAGGGCTTGATCTTCAGGTCCTAGGGGGGTGGGGCTTGGGGCAGGATGCAAAAGAGGGGCATAGGTGGCTTTGTGCCCTGCTTCCCTCCCCGCCCCAATCTTGGGGTCAACTTGAGGCTGGTTTGGCCTGCAGCAGAACTTAGAGCGGCCTCGGGACTGGGGGGCTGGGACTTCGTATGCTCTGGCTTGTGACTTGCTCTCTTCTCCTTCGGTCCCTAGTGTTCCAAGAGTTCATTAAAATGACCAACCATGACGTGGCGCACACCATCCGGAAGCACATGTCTGGAGACGTGAGGGATGCCTTCGTGGCCATAGGTCAGTTCCCCGCTGTGTGCTCAGGGGGCCAGCATGGGATGGTGCATGGTCCTGTGGGTCTCTCTGCCATTGCTCAGGCAGGGGGTTCCTTTACTAGGTTGTGCAAATCACAATCCACTTTAAGCCCTGCCATCCCATGTACCACACCTCTCTAGGGCTGGCTCTGGGGCGCCTCTTCTCTCCCTGGAGCTAATCCAACGGGACCAGAGCACTATTTTGGTTTTTCCAATAGCAGATGTAGATATTCTCCCCCCCTTGTGAAATGTGGGAAAGGAACGTCCCGTCGATGTCTATAGCTGCTCGCGTGCTCCTGCTATAAGTGTTCGGCTGGATCGGGGCCATAGTGAGTTCAGTATACGCTCCAGTCCTGCGTTGCTGAAGTCGAGGAGAGTTTTGCAAGTGACCGCAGTGGGAACTGGGCCCATCGTTAGGAAGGGATTGTATTACTTAAATATTGGGATGGTATCGGGAAAGCTGTCTTTTAGTCTCTCTTGTTTTCTGTATGAAAGCCATGATCAGAATAATACTAGGGACAAACAAAAGAAAATCAGGGATTGGTTCTGGTCCATCTTCTCCATTCAGTGGAGATGAGGCAGCTGGATAATTCAGAGCCTGCTAATTGCCTGCCTGGATGGTCTTAGAGAGTGACCTATGCTGTGAAGTTGGTGAAATCCTAGCCCCACTGAAGTCAATGGGAGTTTTGCCATTGATTTCATTGGGATCACGTTTTCCCCCTGGGTTCCTGTCCCAGGCCCGCTAACAGTCAGGGAAGGTGATTGCTCCCTCTGAAATACCCAAGTGGAGAGCAAACAGCGCTCCCAAGGCAAAAGCTGTTAGAGGGGCTGTGCTGTGGGGAATGATTCCCCCATGCCAGCCCCCACTGGGGTATCCTGGAGCCATACCACTGTTGCTGGGGGGGTGGGGCAGGGCTGGTTACTTGGTCCTTGGCAAGGTTTCCAGACTGCGTCTCTTCTCTCTCCGCTTGCAGTTCGGAGCGTCAAGGACAAGCCGGCTTTCTTTGCTGACAAGCTCTACGACTCCATGAAGGTGAAAGCAAACTCTCTGTTTGGGGTTCCCATGGCAACCTGGCGCTCTGTAGCCGTGGCTGGTATTTTCTGTTCTGTGGGTTCTGGTGAAGCATCCGTCTGGCTGCTCCAGCTGCAATACCTCTGCCCCGCTGTGTTGCTGCTGCCACGCTTCCCTGGGCACGGAGATTTGGGAAACTCGTTTAATTTGTCAGCTAGAGGAATGGTGGGAGGGGACCCCACCGTGCTCCCGCCCTGCCCCTTTTGGTTATTGTACTTTCTCCCCACGTTGCCAGGGCATCGGCACCGATGAGAGAACCCTCACCAGGATCATGGTCTCCAGGAGCGAGATCGATCTGCTGAACATCAGGCGTGTGTTCAAGGAGATGCACGAGAAGTCGCTCCGCCACATGATTGAGGTGAGGAGGGGGCGGGAACTTCCCTGCCACATCCCCACTGGGCGCTGTCCCTACCATTGACCAGGAGTGGGCCATGCTTTAAAGACGTTCCTCTTAGCTCGGCCTTTGCCCTTAAAGTTGACTGCAGGGGAGTGTCCTGGGCTCTTCTGAATCGCTGGCCATTAGTGTCACCATGGTGACTGCTGGGTGCTTTAGAAAGTCTGGCCCCCACTGTTTCGGGTAGCCAGCTACTCCATCTGCCAGGGGATTCAGGATTGTGCCCCGCTGGATGGTAACCAGCACTTTGTCCCTTCACGCTTTAAATGTACCAGGCAGGCAGTGAACATTGTGAGTGAAAATTTCTAAGGTATTTCTAAGAGGCTTGTCCCCATAATGTCCCTGCCTTCCGCTGGAGGAGATCAAAATGCTTTAAGGGCCAGATTGCGCTCCCCTTATCGCGTTGACACAAGATTCTCCTCCCTCCCGGAGGGTGAGACTGATTTGCAGAGGCGGAGATCCCAGATGGATTCTGGCTTTTTATTTTTCTCTGACGTTTGTTTCCTTCTTGCAGAAGGACACCTCCGGCGATTACTGCAAAGCTCTGCTGACCATTTGCGGAGGGGACGACTAAGCTGCCCCGGGAGCCCTGTGAAAGCCCGTCCCTGTGTCTGAGCCATCACGCGCACACAGCCTAGATGTCACTGTAGCTTTTAGGGGGCTTCGGAGGACTTGGAAGAAGTCCACTTCCAAGTTCAGTTCCACTTGGAAGAAGATTCACCTTGTGCTAGAAAAACGTACCACAGAAGTGTAACATTGCAAGCAGCGCAGACCCCCCGGGTGGTCTCGGGGTGGGGATTTTATGGGAGGGAGTGGGGGGGATTATTGTCTGAATTGGTGCAAGATGACTCGTGTCCAACTGTGTCACTAACCCAGGAAGTTACTGTGATATAAGAAACGTTTTAAACCACAGAAATAAAACCTTAATGTTGCTGACCATGGAACGACTCGAGTTCGCTTATTGCAAGACCTTCATGTGCGAGAAAGCCCATCTTCTCAGCTGCCTTGTGTAAGGTTGAGTGCCTCCTAGTTCTGTTATCTGATCACATTAGCTACTGCATGCTCTGCTACCTTCACTCCCAGGGGTATTTTCCGTGGGAAATCTGTCTTTTCTTTCTGGTGGAGTGGGGAACGGAATACCCAGGGGAAATAGCAGGAACGGCACGTGCAAAAACCATCCGGGAACTTCATGGTTTAATTCCAAAATACAGAGCTGTCAGGAGTTCTCCAAGTGCCGTGTTACCCAGAGTCTGCTCCAAGTGGAAACAGAAATCCAGTCCAGGATCTGTCTGAACTGGGAAGAGGTTGGTTAATTAAACCCATTGTTCATTCCCTGACAATAGCCTATGTAAGCTTCCCTTTTCCTCTGTGAAAAATCTGGACTGGATTTCTGTACCTTTATGGAATGGACTGTGGTTACAATTCTGGATATCAGGTATTTGTGTGGATGTTGGTACAATAAAACTGAAGTAAAAATCTGACCTTCCTGCCCTCACCTGTGATCCCATTCATGGTTTGATGTGCTTTACAAGCTGCTAATGGGGCATTCAAAGCACACTTGCCAAAACTGTAATATGCACCTAACAATTACTTATTTTAAAATTGCATGGATACAAAGATGTGTATCTGCAGCCGATCCGCCATCCACAAAAATTGTCTGCGGATATCCTCAGATTTGCAGGGCTCTGCTTACCGTGGCCGGGCTGAGGCTCAGAGGCACCCCCTCTTTCCCCGCCAGAGGTGGGTCAGGGATTGCTCTGTGGGGAGCCAGCGCGGAGTCGCTGACCCTCCACCCGCCCTCAGCCGGGTGGGGAGCCTGGGGGGTGGGGACACGGGCGGGGGCTGCTCTCAGCGCCCCCCCCCCCCGATCCCCGCACCATGGGCAGGTGGAGGGTCTGCCACAGCTCCCCGGGGGGGAGGGGCCTTGGGGAGGAAGAAGAGGGGAAGGCGAAGGGATCCACCCCTGTGATGATTGGACAGGCGAGGCCCCCCCATTCCGGCACCACTGGTCACTGCTGCACGGTGACCTGCAGAGCTGCCTGGGGGCTGCTCGGGGCCCCCCCGCACAGGGCAGATGGAGGGGCCACCGCGGCTCTCCCCACAGCTCACAGCCCAGCTATTATCATGGCCAGGCTGTGGCTCCGAGCCCCCAAGCCAGAGCTGGGTCAGGGAGAGCCACGCTGGCAGCTGTGGGGAGCCCGCTGCGGACCCTCCACCTGCCATGGGTAGGGGGCCCGTCTCCCTGCCCCCCCAGGGCTCCCACCAAGGGCAGGTGAAGGATCCGCGCCACGGTTCCTCACAGCTGCCTGCCCAGTTCTTACCGTCAGAGCCCTGCGCGGATGCAAAATTTGTATCCGCATCCAAGCGGCTATCCACAGAAATGGTCCACAGATATAAAGTGGATACCCGCGGATTGGCAGGGCTTTACAAAAGGGCATTTTCCAATGGAAAACTGTTCCGTCAAAAAAAAATGGACCCACTCTCCTAGTACCTTACCATACCCTGCCACCCCATGTACAACAAACAGGCAACCCAAGCGGAGGGCCGACGTTGCAATGCAAGCTCAGAATCCCCAAAACACAGCTGGTTTGAGGGTGGGCCACTAACCTAGCAGCTGGCATTTAACCCATGTTGCCGCCATCTGTTGGGAAGAGCTGAGAGCATTTTGCAGGAGGATGTTTGAAAGGGGGCTAACGCTAGTGTATGAGGGTCGATCCAGTGCTGGGCCTGTCGGCCTCGTGGGCAGGAGCAGGTTAGACTCAAGAACGGAGCAGGTCTCGTGGTCGCTCTGACCCACTCGCTCCTCCTCTCTGCTCATCGAGAATGTTCTAAGCTGGCATCTAGTTGTGGAAACTGTGAGGCAGTTACTGCTTTTAGTCACCAGGGGTGGGGGGTGAATTCGGAGTCATTCCATTGACTTAGTGGAGATGTGACACCTCTGTCGGAAGAGGAATCCCGAGCAGCACGTCAAGTGTCTCTGTTCGCTTGGAAACAGGAAGGTTGGCAGCAACACGCAACTGCTGGCAAATGTGATGGTGAGCTACCGCGGCCCTCTTGGGCACGGCATCCTTGTGTAACTCTGCCTCCTGAGGGTGGGGCCTGTTTGTCTGCATACGCTAGGGCCCACCCCGACCCGCACAACTAGAGACAAGCTGCTTCCATTCACTGGCAAGCCAAGCATAGAGAGATGATCCCCAAAGGTCCAGGAGGTCTGTTTGTTTTGGCCCTGCGCTCAGAGGAGATTGCCCTAAACTCACTCTCTGCCGCCTGCCAGAAATTCCAGCTGAACCTGACGCACCGAGACCAGCGTCTTTGTTTTCATGCGCGAGGAATTTCCCTGGGAGGGCGTGGCTATGAATTCAAGTCCTGGCTGCTCCCTGTTAAGTGGATGAGGACACCAAAGTCACTCAGTGATAGGAGGGAGAAATCCTCCTCAAAGGGGCTCCCTTTGCAACACTGATTCTCTGACATCCCCCCTGCCACTGATGGTTTAGCCCCAGGGCATCCATCTATCGATCTAGGTCCTTATCTGGCCCTTACTGCTGTGGTAACGAAGCTCCACTAGCTATAGCTCCAGCAGAAACAAGCCATCATCATTGTAACCACCATGTGCACTAACCCTAACAGCCGGAGCTCCAGGTCTGCTCCCACTGTTATTAGTGCTAGTGGGGCTGCCCAAGCACTCACTGGTGGCAGAATTTCCAAAGATCCTCAGTGCAGACCTAGACCATGCAACCATGTCCCATCACTGTGGGAAACTCTGCAGCCCCTAAATGCATCCCAAGCCAGGAGGGAGCAATTCCTGATGGCCTGGAGAATGTCGGACTAGAGAGCTGTAGTGGTTTGGGGAACTCAAGCACAATCCTACAGGATTCATTCTGCATTTGGAGTATTTTCCCTCTTCATCCCTCCCCTCCGGTACTTTGGGAAATAATCCAACTCTGCCTTCTTCTCTGCTTCCCAGGCAGCCCCCCCTGGAAATTGTCCTTGTTCATCATCATGAACAAGTGGGGAAGACTTTGGTGATGCAAGAGGGTTCCTGCTCCCTCTCCCGCTGACTGGAATGACGCTCCCAGCAGAGTGCAGCTATTTCTGCAGTGAGAAGTGTAACCAAAACCAAAAGTGCAGTAGCACCCCCTTGAAACGAATGACAAGGAAATGAGGGAGTAACGACCTCTGGGCTCCAAGGTTTAAGACTGACTTCTTGTGCACCAAAAAGATAACTCGGTCGCCGTGTAAACTCCTGGCACCAATTGGGGGGGGGGGGGGGAAGAAGTGATCTTATTTAACTTCTGACCATCTTCTTGGTGCTGTGCAAGACCTTAGAGAAGGAACAGGCTCTGCTGCATGGTGCTTTCAAGAGAAAGCAGGATGGCATTGGGATGGCAAGTCACGTCTTTGGGTGATTTTAAAAGTGAAAGGTTAATTGAAGCAGCCTGAGCCAAGCCTAGTGGTTCCCCTGCCCAGGGTTTAAATGCATCTTGAGCCCCCTCTGGCAGCACCTCTGGCCACTCTTGTTCTAGGTCCCTGTCTTGCAGCCCCTGCTATCCCGGTCCTGTGAGGCTCATGGCCAAGTCTGCGGGTGGGAGAGTGTGTGTGTGAGACCTTTACAAATGGTGATATTTGAAGGTGAGAGGCCTTGCATCCAGGCCATCTTCACCCATCTAGGATTTTAGTCCTGGTCTCCAGAGGAGAGCCGGGACTATTCCTCCAGTACACCTCTCTCCCCCATCCTGCATTGGATCTGAGCCTGTTCTGAGCTCAGACTCCATGGGTTGCACTTTCCCAGCCTTGAAATCTTTCTCAGGACCTCACCTGACTAGGTTATGTGGTTCTGAAGGCAAACGGTGACCTCTGGTCATTCAATGGACACCTGTAACCAGGAAAGTGTCATCA
Source organism: Platysternon megacephalum (assembly GCA_003942145.1). Taxonomy (NCBI): domain Eukaryota; kingdom Metazoa; phylum Chordata; order Testudines; family Platysternidae; genus Platysternon; species Platysternon megacephalum. Next base: position 4,324,265 of record QXTE01000051.1, read on the forward strand.
GTCCTAGGTGGTATTTCCTCTCTCGCCTGTCACACCCCAAATAGCTTCTCCCCGCCTCCAGTAAGTACATGAAAAGGGCCATGTCAAACACAGAAATAAATGCAACAGGAAAGTTGTTCTAATGGTTTAAGAGCCACAGCGCTATAGAAGGAAGTGAGGGGGCGTAGAATAAAAAAAGGGAAGCACCCGAAAGCTGACTCGTGGGTGAGATATGAATGCAGGTCTGGGTCTGCCCCCCCCCCCGCCCCCAGGAAAACGAGGCCTTCGGTGTTCCCACAGGAAACTGTCTGCGAGGGCCAGGGGTTCATGTACCAGTACAAGAACAGAGAGGGCCAGACGCACACAGCTGCTTTGCATTCTGCTGCAGCATCGCTGCCAGTGAGGGATTGTTTCCAGGCAAAGCAAAATTGCATTTCATTAGTTGCAACACTTAGAAAAACCCCAAAGCCAGTGATTTGAGTCCCAAATGGATGAGCTTTCACTCTGAGTCAGTTCCCAGGACTATTTCGGGTCCTCTTTGCTGCTGACAGACTCTGGGAGGTCTGGCGAACGTACTCAGCGTGAGGATGGCTCTGGGGCCTAGTCCCTCTCCCTACATTCCATGCTGCGGCCTCATTGAGCTGCTGTCTTCTGGCCAAAACCGACTGTGCTGCTTTGGAGAAATCTGAGTGCACTAAAACAGCAGCAGGCTGGGCTTTGGAGCAGTGTTTTCAGTATGTTTCTCTGTACAAGGTGGGGAGTGAGTAGGTTATTTTTGTTTGTTTTTCTCTGGCTTTTCAGCCCTTCCAAACTAGACCATGGATAGGCAACCTATGGCACGGGTGCCGAAGGCGGCACGCGAGCTGATTTTCAGTGGCACTCACACTGCCTGGGTCCTGGTCACCGGTCCGGGGGGCTCTGCATTTTAATTTAATTTTAAATGAAGCTTCTTAAACATTTTATAAACCTTATTTACTTTACATACAACAATAGTTTAGTTATATATTATAGACTTATAGAAAGAGACCTTCTAAAAACGTTAAAAGTTATGACTGGCACGTGAAACCTTATATTAGAGTGAATAAATGAAGACTCGGCACACCACTTCTGAAAGGTTGCTGACTCCTGAACTAGACAGATAAGGAGGAAACAACAGTCTTGGTTCTAGGGTTGCCAAGTTTGGTTGGACTCCAAGGACAATCCTGGAGGGTTGACAACCCTTCTTGACTCCTGTTTTCACACGAAACTCCCTGTACCAGTTTTAATGGAAATGGCTTGTGCAGAAAGGGACCTGGTCTCACCAGAGACAGTGGATGGAAACCAGAGTTGGGTCCCAAGTTGATGTGCATGCTGGAGGTGTGTTGGCCACAGGGCCCGGTTATTTACAGAGAAGTATCGCTGCAGAAACCTGGTAAAGGCATGACCGTGTTATGCCATTGTGTTACTCTTTCAGTTGTGTCTCTACTGCCTAATTTGCTCAGTGCATGGGACAAACCCCCTTCCCCACCCACAATGGGCTGTCTCAGGAACCTGCTCATCTCTGTGGTGCCAACATTCCAGCAGATGATGATTGCTGATCGTTTCTTGTCATTGTGTCTAGTTAAAGGCAATTTGATGGCAAACAGTTCTGAGTCTGTGGGGTTATAGATAATGCCCTGTGTGTTACTGGCCTTGAAAATTTAGGCTTGAAATAGCTAAAGGCTAAAGCAAAGCAAAACATGATCCGAGATCTCTTAGGACCAAATTCTCTGTTACTGCATATTGGTGTGGCTCTGCTGCCATCACTGGAGCTGCACCAGTTTACACCAGAATGTGGCCCATAGAATTGGCCATGACATGTGCCTCATCTTGATTTCACAGTTCTTGTTAGCCACCAAATGATCTTGTGTCCCTACAATAATGGGAAGGGAATAATGACCTCCTTGCTGATGGAACACCACCCAGCTCCATCTCTGGCTAGGTCCTGAAGGTAATCCGGCTGGATATTCAGTTTATGTCCATCACTGACAATCTGATCGTGCCACCAAAGCCTTTGGATGGATGTCTGGGTAGTGGAGATCCTTGGTACACGTTCTGGGAAGTGGGGGACGTTATTTGATTAAATGAAAGGGTAAAAGCCCCAGCATGATGGGATGGGTCATGGAGGAAGCTGCCCTTTAGGCATGAGTCTAAATAGCTTGGTGCATTCCATAGGCCGTGGGCTGCAAAAGATATGGAGAAGCAATTGCCTACCTTAACTCTATTCTCTTCTTCACTCTAATAGCCCTGTCCCCTTCCTCTCCTCCCATTATCACTTCTCCCCTCCACACCTCTTCTCTCCCTCTCTCACCTCCTCAATGGTCCACTCTCCTTCTCTCTGTAGCCTTCCTCTCTTTCCCTCTCAGCTCCTGCCTCCATCCTACTTGATCTCCAACTCATCCCTCTCCCTTGCACACCGTCCCTGAGCCCTCTCATCCTGCCAGGGTAATCTGAGTGCATGATTTACATAGTCAGATCTTGATGTTCTGGAAATCCCCTTCTGTGGCCTGAGCTTCCTCCCTGAGCTCAGAAGGCGTCATCCTCGCAGTTCTGCTTTCCTTTGTCAACCAAAGCAACAAAACAGACCAGCCTGGACTGGTAAATACTACAGCCACAGGAGCAGCGAAACCCCACTTCTGATGTCAGTAGACACCGAGATGTCAGAAATGTGGTGCCCTGCGCAGATCAAAGTGCAAAAATGGCCTAGAAAAGCACTCAGCCTTTGATCCTGTGCCACTCCCCCCTGTGCCTTCTCTCGAGGTGCCCTCTGTGTCTGGAATTTGATTCCTGACCTTTGTCCCCAACCCCTTTCTCCCCCCTCCACTTGTACAAAGTTATAGGTTGAGAGCTTGGATTACAAAATTAACCCGAGCAAGCAAACAGGGAGCACCAGGATGTCTTGTTACTTAGGGTTCATCTGCATGCAGAGTTGCACCAGTTTAAAGAAAGGTGCAATTTTAAACTAATCTACATAAATTAGTGCAAAAGGCAATGTGGGGGGACTCTGGTTTACACCAGGTCAGTTTTGGTTTAGCAGGAGATGATTAGGAACAGGTTTAAGCTAAACCGTAATAAGCCACTTCTGAATTGAACTAAAAGTGTGTGCAGCCTGGAGTTTGCACCAATTTAACTAAACAGGTATAACTAAACCAGCGCAAATTTGCTCTTGTTCCAAGTGCCAAAGCCAGGTACAGTAATGCCAATAGGGGCAAGCTGGATTCCAATCTGCCTCATGCAGCATCAGGCAAGTTGTCCCCTTAATTCTAGAAGTAAGGTGATGTAATGAGCTGGGAGAACACAGCCTGAATTTCTGATGCCAGGTCGAAGATGTAGGGCAGGCAGCTAGAAAAACTGAGCCAGATGGTTCAATAAAAGATATCACCTCACCCACCTTGTCTCTCCAGATTCTGCTGTCAGTTATAGTGGTGCACCCTGCACTGGGTGCATCTAGAATAGAAAAAGAAATGCTCACAATAGAGCAGGAGCCAGCAATGGTGCAGCTTCTGGGTGCTAAACTGCTCTCGGTGCTCGGAGTCCCTTGACATGAGCGGAGTTATACTATCAGAGAGCTTGTCCTCCAGCGTAGATGGGGCTCGGGCGTTTTTACTGCCAGGACATATTCGGAGCATATTTGCATGGTACCGTGGTAAGAGCACTGTCTACATCGGTGCTTAGGCCAGTGCAACAGCTGTTATATAGTACAAGCAGTCATTTTGCTAGTATAGACAAGGCTGCTGGAATCAGTGGGTCTGCGTGCGTGTACCTGACAGCAGAACTTGGTCCTCCCATCATCCTTTGACTTGTAGAATGAGGGAATCGGAGGAATACAAAGTCCATGCTGTCAGAGCAGCGTTCTGCACTACAACCGACGTAACGTTATGGCCTCCGTCGAAGGCCCCCTGGAGAGTTGGGATCAATCTCTTTAAAATGGAAAAGACTCTGAGTCTTCCATGTTTATTCCAGCACCAGCCAGTTCCAGCCATTGAGCAGACTGTCAAAGAACTTGGTAACCATTCCACGTGGTTTATCTGAAACGACTGCAGGGCTAGCGTCTATTCACCCTGCCTTCAAAATAGTACCATTGGCCCACTTGACTTCACCGCTGCGGAGGCTGATGGGACAGTGAGGGAATGTCAATGGGATGCACTGATCCCTGGCTAGGGAGCACAAGGCAGGCTGGCCAGTAGGAAGTATTTCCTAGTAACACTAAACAGGCTTCCTAGGGAAGTCACTAAACATATGGGAATGTGGGAAAGAGAACAATCTTCCCGTGGCCAGGCAGGAATGGATGATCTCATCAGCCTTCCTAGGATTCCATAACTGAATCATTGTTCTGTGGTTCCAAGCTGCAATGACTAACTAATAAGTGGGGTACCGCCCCCTCTTCATGAGGACAGATGCAGGGAGGGTGACCAGATGTCCCGATTTTATAGGGACAGTCCCGATTTTTTTGGGCTTTGTCTTATATAGGTGCCTATTACCCCCCACCCCCGTCCCGATTTTTCACACTTGCTGTTTGGTCACCCTAGATGCAGGAGAGCCCTTCACGCTGTGTGTGGCTCCTTATCAAAACCACTCCAGCTGTCTGGGGCCTCATCATGGGGAATTCCCCTTCTCCTGCCTAAAATTAACTCAGCTGGGCTCTCCTTCCTGTATTCGCTTAACAGCCCAGAGGCTGGACTGAAGGCTCTCTCTCACCAGCTCCCCTCGGCCCTACCTGGGTGAGTAACCAAAGGTTCTTTTAGCCAGAGCATGTGGTAGATAAGATGAAATGGAGAAGAGTTAGTTGTTATGCTGTAAATCAAGATTCTGGAACTATGGAGATAGAGACACGACACCTCTTTCTCTCTCTTTGACAGAAATAGACAAGAGGTTTTATAGTCTGCGTTAGGCTATTTATTTGCAGGCTGAGACACTATCTTAAAAACAAGCCCCTTTGTGGCTCGATATGGCTGTATTTAGCTTTGCCTCCAGGCTTTCGGCTGGCTTACAGAACAAAAAACAGAACAAAATGAGCTCCAGTTGGTCTAGGAGAAGCAGGGATAATTTGATAGTTTTTCAGTCCCAGGGTCCCCATAGATGCCTGGGTGCACAGAGCGCCTGGCTGGTATATTCAGCTATAGAACACAGACATTTACATCTCCTGCACTGGTTTAAAATGCAGGACACGAGAGTCCCAAAACCAAAGGTTTCGAACATGGTGAGCTGTGAAATTAAACCCTGTAGAACATTTTAAGGCATTGTTCTATTTAGAGCATCGAGGGACTGGGTCACAGAGCTTACCCCTTGTAACGTATTTTAATGACAGTGTTCTCCGGCGTTACCTGAATCCTCCAGTTTCCAAAAAGGGATTGTGGTGTATGGGCAGTGTGCTGCGGGAACCCAAGACTGGAATGGCTGACCATGCTGTAGGGCAGGATTGACGTTCCGGGAGAGCCCACCATGGGCTAGTAGGAGTTGCAATGAGGTGCATAGGCTGAAAGCGATGGGGGAATGGTTCAACTTCTCTGCTTGCAGTGTGGATCCTCTGCTTGTTCCACAGCCTGCTAGGCATATTCCCTAGCACCTTACTGGCGAAAAATGGCTAATAACTAAATGGAACATCAGGTCCAGCATATGTGAAAATCTAAGCAATATTGTGCAAAATTCCCTGCAGTTGTCACTGGCTCTTTTTTTCCTGTCATTATCCACCATCCTTGCTCACGAGCAACCCTACAATAACAGAAGCGATGGTGCCGGGGGTGGGAATGTGATAAGGAAACAGATTTCAATGTCGGTTTTCCAATATATTATGAGAACAAACAGCTCAAAAGGCCAGATGACTTGACTCTCCCCTAGGCATTAAAGGCTGGGGAATTCTTGCAATCTGAGCTGCTCATGATGCCAGGAAAGCTGCAGTAACTCCAGAGCAGCTCTTTGCACGCCTCTCATGCATTCTTAGAGCCACGCAGCGCTCTTGAACTTCCTGCACAGCTCCCCTTGATATCAAGGGGAGTCAGCCATAGTTACAAGGCTAGGCAAATGTATGGTCAGTGTGAAACGAAGCAGTGGGTCTTTGGCATTCTAAACGCAGTGACCATCCTCTAGCCAGCGGAATGCTGTGTCTGGCAACTCTCAGTTACATCTGTGTAATTCACTTGTGAAAACTTTAAGAATGGGTTTTGCACCTCCATGCGCCCCGTGCCCCACTTTCATCTCCCCTGTCTGGCAGGGGGTTCCACCTCTGAGTCTGTGATGTCCTGAGATCCAAACTTGGGACACTCACCGGCATAAGAGCATCCACCTAAAGGCCCAGAGTTTCTGTTCTGAGTCTCCCCTCCCCAGAACCATGGGGTCCTTGCTGACAGCTGCACTGACTTCCCCCTCTAGTAATGCCAGGTGCTTCAGAGAAAATGAACAGAACAGGGAATCATCAAGTGATCCATTCCCCATCATCCAGTCCCAGCTTCAGGCAGTCAGAGGCTCGGGACACCCACAGCATGGGTTTGTATCCCTGACCATCTTGGCTAATAGCCATTGATGTATCCTCCATGAACTTATCTAATTTTTTTAACCCCATTATAAGTTCGGCCTTCACAGCATCCCCTGGCAAGGAGTTCCACAGACTGACTGTGCATTGTGTGAAGTAGTACTTCCTTTTGTTTATTTTAAACCTGCTGCCTATTAATTTCATTGGGTGACCGCTGGTTCTTGTGTTATGTGAAGGGGTAATTAACACTCCCTTGTTCACTTTCTCCACACCAGTCACGATTTTATAGTCCTCTATCATAACCCCGCTTAGTCGTCTCTTTTCCAAGCTGAAAACTCCCCCCTCTTTCTAATCTCTTCTCGTATGGAAGCTGTCGCAAACCCTTAATCATTTTTGTTGCCCTTCTCTGGACCTTTTCCAATTCTAATATATCCTTTCTGAGATGGGGCAACCAGAACTGCATGCAGTATTGAAGGGGTGGGCGTACCATGGATTTATATAGTGGCATTATGATATTCTCTGTCTGATTATCCCTTTCCTAATGGTTCCTAACATTCTGTTTTTTTGACTGCTGCTGCACATTGAGCTATATCATCAGCAAGTGACCTGCTCTCCTTTGGCACCCTGCAAATCACAAAGCCCACCATGCATAAGTGTCCCGTAATGATTACTGATACTGCCAGATGCAAGCAGACAGTCAGTAGGCATCGAACATGTGGGGCAAAGGCCACCTTTTTGTTCTGTGTTCATACAATGGTGTCCTGGTCCTTGGGCAGTCCGGGGCTGCTGCTTGCTATGGCAATACAAATAGTAAATATTAATAGAATCAGACGCAGCCTTAAAGGCTTTTTTTTTCTGAGCAACTCTGTGGGTTGGAGAGACTGAGAGGAAGCGGCAGATCGTGAGCAGCCCAACGTTCACTGCAGGCACAACTGTGGCGGTACCCACTTCCATCCAGGAGTGGAAATCCCCCTCCACATATGTAATCATTTGAGAAAGACGATCAGCCTTCTGCCTCCCTCCGTGCCCATTCCCCCTTCACAGATAGCCAAGGTGGGATCAGTGACTCAAAGACTCCAAATCATTCGAGTGCTAAATTTAGGAAGGGAAATGTAGGGAGATAAGACTGGTTGCCTCTTCCTGCTCTTTGCGTTATAAATGCAATGGCAGTGTTCTATAGCTATGATCCAGCACGCTACAGCTCAGGCGAGTGATCCCATAGGGCATGGGGCCGTCAGCCCAGAATGCTCCAGCACATCACAGTGTACAATCTGCAGGACACGGGGCCATCAGTCCAGAATGCTCCAGAATGTCACCACAGTACAAGCTGGATGCTGCATGGCATGGGGCTGTCAATCCAGAATGCTCCAGAACAGGGGTCAGCAACCTTTCAGAAGTGGTGAGCCGAGTCTTCATTTATTTACTCTAATTTAAGGTTTCGCGTGCCAGTCATACATTTTAACATTTTTAGAAGGTCTCTTTCTATAAGTCTATAATATATAACTAAACTATTGTTGTATGTAAAGTAAATAAGGTTTTAAAAATGTTTAAGAAGCTTCATTTAAAATTAAATTAAAATGCAGAGCCCCCCAGACCGGTGGCCAGGACCCGGGCAGTGTGAGTGCCACTGAAAATCGGCACGCGTGCCATAGTTTGCCTACCCCTGCTCCAGAACATCACAGTGTACAGCCCCGATGCTGCAGGGCACGGGGCTGTGAGTCCAGAACGTGACCGTGTACAACCCCGATGCTGCAGGGCATGGGGCTGTGAGTCCAGAACGCTCCAGAACGTGACAGTCTACAACCCCGATGCTGCAGGGCACGGGGCTGTGAGTCCAGAACGTGACAGTGTACAACCCGGATGCTGCAGGGCATGGGGCCATCAGCCCAGAACGCTCCAGAACGTGACAGTCTACAACACCGAAGCTGCAGGGCACGGGGCCGTCAGTCCAGAACGCTCCAGAACGTGACAGTCTACAACCCCGATGCTGCAGGGCATGGGCTGTGAGTCCAGAACGCTCCAGAACGCGACAGTCTACAACCCCGATGCTGCAGGGCACGGGGCCGTCGGTCCAGAACGCTCCAGAACGTGACCGTGTACAACCCCGATGCTGCAGGGCACGGGGCCGTCAGTCCAGAACGCTCCAGAACGTGACCGTGTACAACCCCGACGCGGCAGGGCACGGGGCCATCGGTCCAGAACGCCCCGAACGCTCCAGAACGCTCGTGTAGTTTCCTGATGGTCCCTCCCGTCCTTTTGTCTTGCTGGTTTCCCTTGAGCGCCCCGCTCCCTCCGCTTTCCTGCGTCCGTGTCCACCGCACCCCCACCGCCTCCCTGCCCTGCATCTCTTGCCCTTCCCCCGCCCCTCTCTTGCCCTCTCTGTGTATATCTCCCCCCGCCTGCTGCTGGCAGCCGATCTGCGGCATGCCATGGGGGGGGGGGGGTTGCTGGTTAGCTCTCAGCCCCGTCAATCACGGGTGGGAATTTCCAGAGGAGGCGGTGCTGACTCACACTTCCTCCTCCTGCCGCGAGCGAGCGAGCCAGGGGCTGAGATGTCCGTGCGCGCGCGCCGCTGGCAGACCCGGGCTGCCCGTTCCCAGGTAGGACGAGACCCTCCCCTCCCCCCGCTTGCCAATGGGCACGGGCCCCTCCCGCGGCCAGCCCCGCTAGGGCGGGGGGCCCTGGCTGCAGCCAGCCCAGGGAAGGGGCGCTGCTGCCTGGCTCCGCCGCTCGGTGTTGTGCTGGGCTGGCCTGGCTGCATCCCCTCTGCTGGGGGGCTGGGCTGGCTGCATCCCCTCTGCTGGGGGGCTGGGCTGGCTGCTGGGGGGCTGGGCTGGGCTGGCCTGTCTGCATCCCCTCTGCTGGGGGGCTGGGCTGGCCTGTCTGCATCCCCTCTGCTGGGGGGCTGGGCTGGCCTGTCTGCATCCCCTCTGCTGGGCTGGCCTGGCTGCATCCCCTCTGCAGGGGGGCTGGGCTGGCCTGTCTGCATCCCCTCTGCTGTGGGGGGGGGCTGGGCTGGCCTGGCTGCATCCCCTCTGCAGGGGGGCTGGGCTGGCTGCAGGGGGGCTGGGCTGGCCTGTCTGTATCCCCTCTGCTGGGCTGGCCTGGCTGCATCCCCTCTGCAGGGGGGCTGGGCTGGCCGCAGTGGCGCTGGGCGGGCCTGTCTGTATCCCCTCTGCTGGGCTGGCCTGGCTGCATCCCCTCTGCAGGGGGGCTGGGCTGGCTGCAGGGGCGCTGGGCTGGCCTGTCTGTATCCCCTCTGCTGGGCTGGCCTGGCTGCATCCCCTCTGCTGGGCTGGCCTGGCTGCATCCCCTCTGCAGGGGGGCTGGGCTGGGCTGGCTGCTNTCTGCATCCCCTCTGCTGGGCTGGCCTGGCTGCATCCCCTCTGCTGGCGGGGGGCTGGGCTCGCCTGGCTGCATCCCCTCTGCAGGGGGGCTGGGCTGGGCTGGCTGCTGGGGGGCTGGGAGACTAGAGCTGAATGTTTGTAAAGCAAACCGGGGCTTGACAGCTCGGGCTTCTCTCTCTCCTCCCTCTCTGGCCCCCAGCAGCTTGTCTGTCTCTGGAGGCGTTTTGCTTTCCCAAGTGCTGCCCCCTGGCCTCTCCCCCTCCCCCCGCTGTGGGGCTCCTGGGAAGGAAGCCCCGTAGGTGTGGGAATGGAGGTGGTGCCCCCCCGGGATGTTGTTGTTGCAGAGGGGGTGGGGAGGCTGATGGAAGTCTTGCTCTGCTCCGCTTCCCCCGGAGCGGTGAGGTGGTGTTCGCACAGGACTGATCATGGGTTCGGTGCCATGGAGGCCGGGGCGTGTGTGGAAAGCCACCCCCCCTGCCCTCTCGGTGGCTCTCCAGACATCTCCTGTGCTACCCCCCCACCCCACTACCAAGTGACTCACTCTTTCTGAGCGGGCCTGGAGGATTCATGGACCTGCGGTGCGGTGCCCACCTGGCAAATGATGAGACATCGTCCTCCCAGCCCATTCACCCCAAAGATCCCCGGCAGTGCCGCACTCCCTGGAGTGCCCCCCTAAGGCACTGCGTGCATGTGGTAAGGTGTGGGGGCGTTACATGCTGCCCGTGCACAGCGTGGATCTTGGGGGTGTGCTGGGAGCTGGGGTGCTGCTGATTATAGATGCCACTTACAGCTCCGTCTTGGGGACAGTGTCTGGCATAATAGCAGCTTCAGGAAGAGAAACTTACCCATTCCCAGGAGTCATTTGAGGCTCCCTGGTGAGTCCCTGCAGACTGCGCTACTCCCCAGGTAATATTGACGTCCTGCTCTCGCACACTATTTTTAATCCAAGGGTCTCCGTGGACTTTACGGACGTGCATTAGATAAACCTTGCAGCAACCCTGGGATAATGATACTATTATCCCTGCTGTATGGATGGAGACACTGATCCTCAGAGAAATGACTTGCCTCGCTCACATCGCTCGTGTGTAGAACCCAGGAGGCCTGACAACCCGTCCTCTGAGCTGATCACTAGACACAGCCTTCCCTGCCAAGCTTGTCACAGATTGGCCAAATGACAAAGAGAGCGTCGTGCATGGAAGGCCTCAGAATTGGCCTTAGAAGAGTGTCTAGTGGACACCTGTTCTGTGTGCTGCAAGTCAAAGGATTTGATGGTGGGATGAGGAAGAAATTTCTCAATAGTCAATCCAGTTGTGACTTCAAAGAACAATGTCCTAGCTGATCTTTGAAAGAGAGACACGTGTTCTCCCTGTAGTTTACCTTTCCAGATTTGCATTTACCTTTGACTGAAAGGCAAAGATGAGCCCTATGAAAATATAACTTGCTGATTGCCTTTTGGGGTTAGATCAAAGGTTACTGAGCTGTGTAATCCATGGACCCTCAGTGGTTCACAGAGTGCTTGCTAGTGGTCCAGACAGCTCGCTGGTCATATGGGGCTGGCATCTCTCCTTGCTTCCAGCTCCCGCATCACACAAAGACAACTAAAAATAAGACCAGGTTGTAATGGTAATGAGGGACTTTAACTATCCACTTATCTGTTGGAAAAGTAATATGGCAAAACACAAAATCTCCAATAAGTTATTGGAACGTATTGTGGACAACTTCTTGTTTCAGAAGGTGGAGGAAGTAGCCAGAGGGGCAGCCATTTTAGATTTGATTCTGGCTACCAAGAAGGAATTGTTTGCAAATCTGAAGGTGGAAAGCAGTTTGGGTGAAAGTGATCTTGAAATGATAAATTTCATTATCCTAAGGAAAGGAAGGCATGAGAGCAAGGGAATAAGGACAATGGACTTCAAAGAAAGCAGACTTTAACGCACTCAGAGAACTGGTAGGTGAGGTCCCATGGGAAGAAAATTGAAAGGTAAACGTGGTCAGGAAAGCTGGCATTTTCTCAAGGAGACAGTATTAATGGCACAACAGCGAACTATCCCAGTGTGAAGGAAAGATAGGAAGAATAGTAAGAGGCCAATATGGCTCCATCGGTTAATAAACTGAGAATCAAAAAGGAATCCTACAAAAAGTGGAGACATGGACAGATTGCTAAGGATGAATACAAAAGAATAGCACAAGCATGTAGGGACAATATCAGGCTACAGCACCAAATGAGTTGTGCCTAGCAAGGGACATAACAGGTAATAAGAAAAGGTTCTATAAATACATTAGGAGCAAGAGAAAGATGAAGGAAAGTGTAGGTCCACTACTTAGCAAGTAAGGAGAGCTAATAGCTGATGACATCAAGAAGGCTGAGGTGTTTAATGCCTATTTTGCTTCACTCTTCACTTACAAAAAGTTTAATTGTGACCAGCTGCATAATTACTATTAACAACAAGGGGGACAGACATAAGCCAGAACAGGGAAAAGAACAGCTTAGAGAATATTTAGGTAAGTTAAATGTATTGAAGTCGGCAGGGCCTGACGAAATTCACTCTTGACTACTTAAGGAACTAGTTGAAGCAATCTCGGAACCATCTTCAACTCATGGATGATGGGTTGAGGTCCCAGAGGACCGGAGATGGGCAAACATAGTACCTATCTTTGAAAAAGGGAAGAAAGAGGACTCAGGGAGTGGGAATTATAGACCAGTCAGCCTAACTTTGATACCTGGAAAGATATGGGAACAAATTATTAAGCAATCCATTTGTAAGCACCTAGAGGATAATAGAGTTATAAGGAATAGACAAGATGGTTTTGTAAAGAACAAATCATGCCATATCCACCTAATTTCCTTCTATGACATGATAACTGGCCTGGTGGATGGGAGGAAGCAGTAGACATAATGTATCTTGATTTTCGTAAGGCGTTTGCCACAGACCTTCATGACATTCTCATAAGCAAACTAGGGAAATATGGTCCAGATGAAATTGCTATAAGGTGGTTGCATAACTGGTTGAAAGACCATACTCAAAAAGTAGTTGTCAATGGTTCTCTGTCAAACTAGGGGGATATTTCTAGTGGGGTCCTGCAGGGGTCTGTCCTACGTCCAGTATTATTCAATATTTTATTAATGACTTGGAACAGAGAGTATGCTTATAAAATCTGCATGTGACACCAAGCTGGGAGGGATTGGAAGCACTTTGGAACACAGGATTAGGATTCAAAACGACCTTGATAAATTGGAGAATTGGTCTGAAATGAACAAGATGAAATTCAATAAAGCCAAGTGCAAAATACTACACTTAGGAAGGAAAATCAAATGCACAACTCCAAAATGGGGAATAACTGGCTAGGCAGCAGTACTGCAGAAAAGGATCTGGGGGTTAGAGTGGATCACATATTGAAAATGTGACAACGATATGATGCAGTTGTGAAAAAAGCTGATTATCATTCACAGGAGTGTAGTATGTAAAACATGAGAGGTAATTGTCCCGCTTCGCTCAGCATTAGTTGGAGTATTGTATCCAGTTCTTGGCGCCTTTCAGAAAGTTGTGGACAAATTGGAGAGTGTACAAAGGAGAGCAACAAAAAAGATAAAATGTTTAGAACACCTGACCTATGGGGAAAGCTTTAAAAAAACTGGGCCTGTTTTGCCCTGAGGAAAAGAAGACCGAGGGGAGTCCTGACAACAGTGTTCATATATGTTAAGGGCTGTTATAAAGAGGACAATCAGTTCCCCATGTCCACTAAAGGTAGGACAAGAAGCAATTGACTTAATCTGCAGCAAGGGAGATTTAGGTTAGATATTAGGGAAAACTTCCTAACTATAAGACTAGTTAAATATTGCAAGAGGCTTCCAAGGGAAGTTGTGGAGTCCCCGTCATTGGAGGTTTTTGAGAACAGGTTAGACAAACACCCGTCAGGGATGGTCTAGATGTACTTGGGCCTGTCTAAGCACAGGGGGCTGAACTAGATGACCTCTCAAGGTCCCTTCCAACCCTACATGTATACGATTCTCTGAAATACATGCAGGCCTTCCAGTTTTACTTTCTCATGTAAGCGAGTGTTGTAGTGACCCCAGGGATGTTGTGTGGTCCCAAATGGGAGGGGAGGTGTTCGGGAGCCAGTCTCTCTGTTAAGATATGCTCTGTCCTATGGGAAAAGTTTGAGCAACACAGAACAAAAAGACAGTCCCCACTCCACAGAGTTTACAATGAACAGAGCAAGCTTTGTCAATCATTTTTCTTGTCTTATGTCCAGGAAACCAGGACCAGGCTGGTGTGCCTACCAAATTGCCAGTTCATAATAATACTCATTTACATCATAACACCCATATGCAGTTTGGCCCAGCCCCCACCCCTAATCCCACGGTGCTTCCTGGATTATAAAGATGCTTTCTCTAAAGCAATCTGGAAAGCATTTAGCGACCGAATGGCACGTGCTCCAGCTATTGTAAGCTCTTCTAGCCCAGGAACGTGCCTCTCTATATTTATAAAGCATGGTGTACATTTCCAGCTCTGCATACATGTTTTGTAACAATATTAGGTGTGAGTGAATGAGCACCTCATAAGCGCCTGGGGTAGGGAGGTCTGTTCCCCTGCCATCCTCAGAAAGCTTTTTGGTTATTAACCTAACATTCAGTTTCCTGCAGCTTAGAATTCATGCTTCTAAATGTAGGTATAACAACATCTATGGGAAAACTGATCTGTTTACTAATGTACCTGGAACCACACCTGAAAAGCTGGAGCTGTATCATGACACAGCTGCATCATATGGTGACCTCGGCAGTGTCAAGGCAGAATAACTCCCCCAACATGTGGCGTGTTGGATAGATGTGCTGAAAGGATGGATCCTAGATGCATCTGAGGTCACTGTTAAGCACTCTCTTTAGAGAGTGAGCTGGATGACTCTTGGGTATTGCTTTTGGGTATCCGTTGGAGGTGGAAGGTGAGAGCCTTATGCAATGCTGGAGTGTGTTATTGACAGCATTGGAAGCAAGATAAATGTGGAAAGGAATGCACAAGTCCTTCCCCTTATCTTCTTATTTCTATGCTTCTAAGGTTTTGGGTGGAGGGGGTATATCCTGGAGCAGCCTCAGCTGTTGCTAAATGTAGTTATTGTTTGTTACCTCCTGCAAAGACAGTTATGGGGGTGTGCATCCCAGATAGCTGGATCCATGGCGTTTATTCTGGGAGCTCTGGAAACAGTGACACTCATACAAGATTTCTCATCCAGAGCTCAGAACAGTGTTTGAAAAGGCAAAATAAGTGACAGGAAGGGAAGTGAGTCTTTAAGGGCCTTTTCTTCTTGTAGAGCTACGGGCTGAGCTGATCCCTTCAGCCTGACCCGCAGAAAACAAGAAGGCTGTTTTGCACAGGGCTTGAAGTTTCAGTTGCCAATGGTGGGTACGAAACGTTGCCCGGTGAGTGAAGAGAGCATAGAGGAGCTAAGCCATCAGTTTCTACAGAATTTCAGCTTTTATTTAAAATAAGAATTCTAGCTCTTATGGTTCTGAAGATAACTTTGCAAATGGGACTCAGGTCCATGCTGACTTCCTGAGTCTGCTGGCAGCTTCACTGCCACTGTTGCGGCTCAGAGTTTCCTCAAGCAGCGGCAGAGTACCCTTTTCAAGATGAAGTAAAATTTACGACGACAAACCTCGAAACTTCCGACGACCCTTTCGTAGTCAGTTTACTCTGCTGCTTTGGAAAGCTGTGATCAGCAGCTGAGGCAGGTACTGGTGCTGCATGGAAAGCAAAATTAAAATACTGGGTTTAGGGAAAGGGTAGATTAGTAGAGAGAACTTATCTTCCCAAAAAAGGATGCGGTCCCCAAGCAGCATCCAAAGACAGCATCCTGCAAAAAAGAAAATCACTCCACAGAAAGGGTTTAGCTTCTCATCAGCGCACTGCTGCTAAAATCTCACTACCGGTGCTCCTCTGCATTGGTCTCTGGCTAATAAGTGGCTGGTAATTGTTTCTAGCAGGAACCTATAAGAGCAATGGCTTTCCTGCTTCCTAACAAACCTGCCCCCTGCATGGCCACTACCCCAGGGGAGTTACAAGAAGAGCTGGAAAAAAATTTGACAGACCATTTTTCCAGTGACAAATGCTGTTTCATCAAAACCGAAATGTTATGTGGAAATGTATCTGTTTGGACACACATTTCATCGGGAAGTTTCTTTGGGTCTGGGATGGAATTTCTAGACAGAGGGTACGCCTACCCTGGAGCTGGATGGGGTAATTTCCAGCTTGAGTAGACATACCTCTATTATCTATTATTGAGCTGGCGCACAAAAACCAGAAGTGTAGCCATGGGCAGCGGGATGCCCGGGTACAGTCCGGTAAGAGACCCTAAGTACATACTCAGGGCAACTAGGCTATCCTGCAGCTCACTCCATCAGCGCTAGCCTGGGTATGTCTGCTCAAGCTGGAAATTCCACCTTCTTCAGCTCCAGTGTAGACATACCCAGAGACCGAGAGCAGAATAGCCCAGCAGTTAGGGCACTCAGCTGGGGAGGTAGGAGACCCTGCTGTGAAGCAGGTAGAACGGGAACTAGAACTACTAGGCTATTGGCTATTGTGGGGTGTGTCTCTCTCTCTCTCCCTCTTACCCCCCCCACTCCCCCAAATAAAAAAGTCCAAAGGTCTTGGTTTCATTCCGGATCAGAATGAAAACAAATTTTGAAACCTTGTTTTTTGAAACCTTGGAATAGTTGTTTTCCAACCAGCCCTTATGGTCAATAAAACTCTGGCATGGTCTCTGCAGGCAGCCGGCCAGGAGTTACCCAAACTCTAGGCTGAATTCACTCTTGTACAATTTGGATTTTGTTCTCCAGGTTCAGCTCCTCATTCAGGAAAGTCCCTTTTCCCAAGCAACTCCCCGCCCTGTAAGTTTTCTGGCACGCGCTTCCCCCTCTGGCTTCACCTCCAAGGGTATGTCTACACGGCAGCCGGGAGTGTATGGGAAAACAGACCTGCGCTAGAGCTGTTTGAGCTAGCGTGCTAAAAATATCAGCGCGCCCATGGTAGCCAGCCAGGCACATACCCAGGGGGGTTAGGTGGGTGGGTGTGAGAGCTATTTGTAGAATACTTGTATGTGGACTGCGGAACTACTGGAGTTCTCACTGAGACCTCAACCGATTGTAGCCCCCGCGGTATCTACCCTCCTGGCCACAGACGGCACATCTGGATTATAGTTAGCTGCTTTCCAGTAAATAAGGCTGAAGTGCTTTTGCTTTCATTCTGAGGAGAGAGTTGCTGTCCCCAGCAGGTGCCCTTTGGAAAGCCAAGTGTGCGGCCAGAGTTCGGGAGATTGCTTTCAAGCCATGGATTCCTGGGTACCCTGCACTGTCTTGTGTTGCAAGAAGGAAAACCCCTGCTCTGCATAAGGATCGGCTGACGCTGAGTAGCGTTTTTCCTGTGTGCTGTGCCAGTGACTCCTGAGGCTTGGCACACCTGCTTCCTGGCTCTGCCCGTGGGGAGGGGCTTCGGTCTCAATTTCACAGGAGTGCCAGGGTCCTGCTGAATGATTTGGTGGTGTCAAAGGGATGTGTGGGACAGAGCCACAGGCTGACGGGTGAAGGGGAGCTCTGAGAGAGGCTCGCTCACTGGCCAGGTGATTCTCAACCTCCCAATAGGGCTTGCGGGGGCAAACAACTGAATTAGCTTTGAGAGAGCTGGGTAAATTCATGAATGGGATTATATGACGTACAGGGCTGCTTGTGATGGTGTGGGGCAGGACTCAGCAACCCTGGGGCTCACTGCTGGTTTATATCTTATGTTCCTAAAAGCTCAGGCTTCAGGGCTTCACCGTTCGGGGCAGATGGGACTTTGGCCCTGCCTGTTCTCTTTGTGTGACACAGACTAGTCTAGACTCCTGTGGGCTGTCCTACTTTGATCTAGTTTTGGTTGTGGGATTTGGGGTATGGGTGCTGGGGGGTGTTGGTGGCCTGTGATGTACAGGAGGCCAGACTGGAAGATCTGGTGTGGTCCCATCTGACCTTAAACCTTATGATTCTTGAGGTCCCCCATATTCGCTGTGAAAATGCCCTGTTACAGTCATTCAGTCTCAGCACAGAATCTCTTCCCCCACCTCCACTGCTGTTGGAACTCCTTTCTGACGATCACATTTGAGTGGTCGCACACAGAGTCGTGACAGTTAACAAAAGTCCCGACTTAGAGAGGGGACAGCCATGGTTGTCAGCAGCAATGCAGGGATCATTCTCCCGGTATATCTGGGGCTTCCCAGGGGCAGGTAAGGGCCACGTGCAGGCCGGCTCTCTGGTGGCTCAGGGTCACAACTTTATTGCGAGTCTCACCTTATTTGGTGTTTTTCCTTAAAACCCCAGCTCCTGGAATGACAGGAGCCCATGAGAATCTCCGTTTTCATTCGAAATAGCCGTGGCTACTTCTCTTCTCTTTTCCTATTCCCCCCCCTCTCTACTGATAACCCTAATTATTTAAAAAACAACCCAAGCCTACAGTCCATGTAATTAAAGCTAAGATTGACTCATGGGTATTTTTAGTAAAAGTCATGGACAGGTCACAGGCCGTGAATTACTGTTTACTGCCCGTGACCTGTCCATGACTGTTACTATAAACACCCCTGACTAAATCCTAGCTGCCCGGGGCTGCCGAGCAGTGGCTGCCTCAGGGCTGCTGCCCCAGCCACTACTCTGGCCACCCCGGGACCGCTGTTCAGGTGGTCCCCAGGACCAGCCGCACCGGCTGCTACCCGGACAGTCCCTGGGGCCGCTGCTCGGGCGGTCCCAGCAGTGGCCGATGTGACTGACCCCAGGGCCAGTTGCTCCGGCCTGACGTGTAATTAACCCAGCTGGTCAATTCTTCACCTTTCCCCCTTGCTTGTATGTTGCATCAATCTCCTCTACCCATTACCTGTCTGTGTCTTTAGAGCGTAAACCCTTTACAGCAAGGATTGTCTCTTCGGTGCTTGTACAGCCCCGGCACGATGGGGGCCCCAATTTCTGCTGGACCCATTCGATACTACCGCCAGTATCTGTATTCGCTACTAAAAGTAATTTTCTAGCCTCACGGTTGTGAAGAAAAGTTAGAAAATGTGCACCCCAAAGGGAAATAAAAAGAGCCCACTGTGTGTTATTTCTGAGCCAATCTCATGATTTCTGGAGGCCTGGTCCATGTTATTTTTTGGGTTATCCTCCATGTATGTGCCGGGGCCTAGGTTTGCAGTGTGTGTTACGGGGGGGAGGAGTGAATGCACTGTGCCTTCTACTCTAGTTAACCCAGTGTCCTGGGTGTGCCATGGTTTCTCAATGCAGGGCCTGTGGAAGGAGGGGAAGATGATGCCAACAACTGTGGTTTAAAGCTAAGGGTTCTGTGATCCTAGGCTCTAAGCCGTTCCTATGATACCAATTGCTCCTCTTGCCCAGAAGAAAATATTTTTTTCTCTTCCATTTGTCTAGCTGCTTCTGCTTTTTTTTTTTTTAAAGTGGTATATTTCTAACACAGCCCAAACCAGTGCGGCTTCTTATTGCTTCCTCGTCTGTATATGGGCCTCGCCAAGAAGAGGAATGATCTGGAAACAGCATTTTGTTGCTAGTCAGTGGGTTGGTGTTGAACTTGTAGGGGGAGTTTTTGATGGGTCACACCAAAAAGGCTGCTGTTGTGTGTCCCCATTTCTCAGTGGTGGTGAGTGCTAGATGTTTTTAATAGGCGCTTCTGTTCCAAAGGGCTATTATTCACTAGATCGTGACTAGGTTCACACCGTCACCGCTGGATGGCTGATAACTAACCTCTTGCTGCTTGGCTTTTTAAATAACCTTGGGGGTTGGGGAGGGACTGGTCATGGCCGTGAAATCT
Source organism: Platysternon megacephalum (assembly GCA_003942145.1). NCBI lineage: Eukaryota > Metazoa > Chordata > Testudines > Platysternidae > Platysternon > Platysternon megacephalum. The sequence continues at coordinate 4,343,908 of QXTE01000051.1, forward strand.
AAAAATAATCACAATTAGAAGCACACTACAGGGCGGCTGGAAGTATGAGTGAGAATTTAATGCCCATGCTAGCAAAGGGCACACGGCACTAGTTTGAGCCAGTTATGGTTCCAGGAAACACCGTGCAAATTTCCCCCACGCAGCTCTACTGATGCACCTCAGTCCTGAGCGGTGTCACCTGTGCCTGGTCCGTGCTGGGCTCTCTCTGCCAAGGACTGGCAGTGTTTCACTAGTGATTAAGAGGAGGTCACCAAAGACATCATGACCATGGGCAGATTTGAACATGGGTCTCCAGAAGTGAAAGGCTGGTGCCTGGATGTACCGTCCTAGCTCACTCGTGACTGGCTGCTGTTGTATACTGTCTCAAAGAACCCTTCCAGAGGAGGCTAACTCCCAGGGAAATTCCAAGGAAGTGGTGTTACGTAATTCGCACATGCTCATTGTATTGAATTCTAGAGCGTAAGTGGGAAGGGAAGGAAGTTGTTTGTGTTCTTCCTGGCATGGACCTGGCTATGGGTTTGTGATGCCCCTTCCTGTATACCATGGCCACTCACAGCGTGGTGGTAGAACGGGGGTCATCTTACTCCAAATGCCCAGGCCCCCACTGCCTGAGCTAAGGAAGAATCTCTACTGGCTGTTGGTGGAATGGGCCCCTGTGTTCACAGCTGAGCAGTCCTGATTCCTTCCAACAGCCCCCTCTTGGTTTGAAGTGAAGTTCAAACGGGCAAATCCGAATATGCTCCATGGCTTGCATCTGGCGCACTTCAGGCTACTGGAACGTTTTTAATCGCAGTCGAAGCAAGTTCCTGTCTGATTCCTGGAGAGACTTCGCTTGGGAACACTCCCCACTTGAGTATGGCAGTTCTGGAAAAATTGTTATTGGAATGTGGAGTACAGCGTACGTAGGACTGGACTCAATCGTACACTGCTCAGACCTCAGACTGGAGAGACCTTGCCTTGAAGACCCTTGTTCTAACACCCATTGCCTTTATGCTTTCCAGGGTGCTCAACAACCATTAACTAGTCCCTGTCACACCTGAATGGGTGCTACGCCAGTGTGGTCCCCATTTTGCAGAAGGGGCCTCACAGCAAGTCAGCGCTAGGGTTATGGTGGGAACCCAGGAGTCCTGCCTCACAGCCCTGATCTCTCTGCCTCTCCTTTTTCAATCTGCTTTGGTGCTGCCTGCTAGTTAAAGTAGATTGAGACAGGAGGGAGAACTCTAAGCAAGGGCTAGCACTGAACCAGTTTTACTGTCTCATGAAAATATTCGAGATGTCGAAAAAATGACCTGTCTCAAATAGGGTTGAAAAGTCAAAACCTAGAAAATGTTCACAAACTGGGGAGAAAAAAAAAAAAATTCCATTTGGGTCAATTTTGACCAATTTTTATTGCTTTTTTACTATAATTAGTTTAATTTTGAAACAAAAAGTTATTTCAACTGGGAATGTCAAAATGAAACATTTCAACAATTTTAAAACTTTTTGACAATTTTTTTTTCCAGCTAAAATTTTTTATTTTTTTATTTTTTGTAGAAAAAACGACCCTTTCTCTGAGTGGTTTCAGTTTCAATGAATCGGCCTTTTCTGACGAAAAACAGTTGTCTGAAAATGCCTGACTAGCTCTACTGTCAACATACTGGGCATGGGGGAGAGATCTGAACCAGGGAGAGGAAGAGAAGCTCCTCCTTGTTCTTAACGAAAGAGCAAGAGCTGTCTCCCCCCTTACTAATCCCCAATGCTGCTGACTTGGCATTGATGGCTCATTGGGTTGTATTTTTCTCCCAGACACTGCGATGTGGCTATTTAGACATGTGACATTCTTGAACTTTAATCTGAATTCTCCCCCACCCACTCTCGTCCTCTCATTTCTCCTTGTGCTGAGTTGTTATAAAAGCCCTCCTCTGAAAGGTCTCTGTGTCCCCGCTCTCTTCTCCAGCAGGCTGAGAACGGAGCTGGTGGGCAGGTGACCGCAGTCTGCCTTGCGTGACTGTGTCCTCTCCCTCCGGTTCTCTTGAGGTTGTTGTGCTCGCCCCTCAGATAGTCTCACGACTCGGGAGGAGTCGTCATCGCTTGATGAAAAGACCAGGACAGCTTGAAAAAAAACAACACAAAAAAACCCACCCCACATTTCTCTTCAGTTCAGGGCTGAGGAACGGTGAAGTTCACGGCTCCTTCTGGCCCTAACTCAGAACATGAACAAAACTTCTAGTGGCCTTGTGGCAGAGGGGATGGGAGGGTCCCATGGATTACCAAAGGCGCCTGTGGAGTCTTGAACAGCAGTAGGATCGTGGGGGGTGGGTGTGACGGAAAGAGCCTTGAATTGGACCCTGTGTGTGACAGAGAAACGCTGTGTGTGTCACAATGAGCTGGGCTGGGCCTAAATACCACTGCTAATTGGTGGGGAAACACTTAACAACCTTGACATTTGAATTGCCCTCATTAAGCTTCAGAGTTGACAGAGATAGATGGCTTGGAGCTACTGTTCCAGGCCATCAGCAGACTCAGGCAGACAAACGCTGCTGTCCGTATGAGGCTACAGGTGGCTCAAGTCTTTCCAATCAGCCAACCTCTGGCTATTGGAATCATTAGTGTAGGACAATGGTTCTCTATGGCTCATTCTCTTAGGTGAGATCTGTGCATTAACCCACCTGTCCTCCCAACCACCCAGTCCCATGAGGCTTGGCAACCAAATGTTTGATTCTTGGATAACAAAGGAGAACTGCGAGGACAGCTGGTGGTGAATACCCCTCCCTACCTCCCCATGTGAGATGGTCCCAGTTCCCCGGCGTGTCTAAGGCAGCCTGACCTCCAGTCCCTTCCTGCTGGCTTGCATTCTTTTTAGGGAATTCTTTCGCCCTCGGTGCATCTCTTCTATGGGATGCTCAATCTGACAGTGCTGAGCACTTCCCGGTGCTGGATGCTGTCTCGCTCGTTATGGGAGGTGAGCAGGTACTGAAACTGCCACAGCTCTCAGTCCGCTTCCTGTCAGCTGCTCCCGCATGCTCCAGAAACAGAGCCTTTGGTCAGGTAGCACCTGAGAAGCTAGTGACCGTTCTGACTGCTCTTCACCCCCTTGAAGTACTCTCTGCCTGAGCGTCCCCCTGGTCTGAGAATGCAGATGTGTGTGTTGGGGGGGGTCGCTATTCTACTAAGTGCAGACAGGTCTTGGCGGGTCAGAGTGCACCTGTCTCTCCCCTTTGGAGACGTGGTGTCATAACTCCCTCCGGCCACAGAAAGCACGAGTCTTAACATCTAGGCTTGGTGCCTTGCTGTGGGCATCCATGCACCACGTGCAAGCTGCCCATGTGCTTGGACATGATTCTGCCCGGGGAGGTCAGGGCTGGAATAGCAGAAAGTGCTGCTGGCCAGGATGGCGATCCATTGGCAGAGCTCTGTGCTGCGGAGGGGTCAGGGGGCTCGCTCTGTGCCTCTCTATCGCTGCTGTCTCGCATTGGTCCTTTCTGGCCATGCAATCTTTGTGATCAACTAGCCTGGCCTTCTGTATAACACGGGCCATAGAACTTCCACAGAATAATTCCTAGAGCAGAGCTTTGTCAGTAACGGCCCATCTTGATTTAAAAATGGTCAGCGATGGGGAATCCATCCCAACCCTTGATAAGTTGTCCCAATGGTCAGTTACTCTCACTGTTAAAAATTGACGCCTATTTCCAGTCTGAACTTGCCGAGCTTCGGCTTCCAGCTGTTGGATTGTGTTAGACCTGCTAGATTGAGGAGCCCATTATTAAATATTTGTTCCCCGGGTAGGTACTTATAGATTGGGATCCAGTACTTTCTCTTTCACGAGCACTGCCGGTTGCAGAAATGAATGTGGGATTTGCCCTGTGTTACCTGCAGTGCACCGGCGCCTTTGTGACGTGTACATGATAAGATAATGCACTCGCAGCACTCCAAAGATGTAAACGGAGGGACCGGACCTGCAAACCTTCTCCTGGGCCACTAACCCAGGACATAAATTGTATCGTAGTGGGCTTTGTTGGAATCCAGTCCTGGTTACTGAAATACATCCACTGAGAGACGGGCAGGTGCACAGAGCTGTCCCAGTGCGATCTAACTAGCAGTTTAAACCTTGCTCTGGAGGAAAAGTCCCTCGCTAGGTCATGTTAATTATCTTCAAACAATCAGTGAGTTAATTGCTATTCTGGTTGCAGATCCTGTCAGGTGGCAGTTGTCATCTGGAAAGTCCCTGATCCCACTGACAGGCAGGTTATGTAAACTTGGAAGTAGCTCTGTGCCGCAGGCCGGGGGGGGCTTCACATTTTCAGAGCATGGACTAGAGCTTTCCTGTCCCACAAAAATTTGAGATACAGTATTGAGAAAATTCCCTGTCCCGAACCGGGATAAAAAATCAAAATCTTGAACATTTTTGCCAGTGGAAAACCTGAAAAAAAAAAAGTTTGGATCAATCAAAAGGTCTTGTTTCAATTTTGATCTTTGTTCTTTGAACGGCTCTCCTCCCCCCCCCCTTTTTTTTTAATGTAAATGTACTAAAATTTCAAAACAAAAAGTCATTTTGTTTAAAACACGTGAAACTTCCTGTTTAGAAAATGGTAAAACGTCCATTTAGACAATCTCAAAACTTTTCTTTTCCCAGTTTTTTGAGTCAGGAGATTTGTCGAATCCAGCCCCTGTTGTGTGAACAGATTTGATTTTGATGAATTGGCATTTTTGGGGTAAAAAACCAAAACGGTTTGTCGACGAATTCCTGACCAGCTCTAGCGTGGAACTTGTGGTAATACAGTGATTCTCGGGTAGCCGCTCCACCCTGTTTGCAATTTCATAACATCCCTGTGGTGACTACTACAGCCATTGCTTACCTGGAAAAGTAATTAGGGAAGTATTGAATGTAATTTAGCCTTTGAATGCCATGTAGCAGCTGGCAAAGGTGTTCCTGGAGCTTAAAGAAGGAGTGAGCCAGCCAGGGGTGTGATTTTTTTTTTGAGAGAGAGAGACCCTCAAAAATGGTGGCTTAATAAATAAATGTCCTGGTGTCAGCTATTGTCTCTCTTCTCCCTCTCGCCCACCGGTACCTGATTCTCTGCACACGGCTGAGCCACATCCAGGTACTTAGGCCCAGCAAATAACTTAGTGGTTCCCCGGGCCTTTTGTTTCTGGTATAACTGGTTAACACAGACTGTTTTTTCCACCTGGGAATATGGCTGGGTTGGGCCATGGAATGTATCCAGGAGGCACCTGGGGCCAAAAATGCTATTTAACGAACTATTGGGCTTATCTGAGATGTCTCACCGCCCGATCTGTGGCTCTGTGTTGACACGGTCATCATCTAGTGAATTGCAGAAGATGGATCTAATAGGGTGGAGCCCGCCCAACACAGTTTGATCTTGCAACAGGACTAAGCTGTGTGTTTGAGAGCTGGTTGAAGGCGGTTTTGTTTACTTGTAATTAAAAAACTTGGCCATTTTCTGGCAATGGAAATATTCACGTAACCATTCTGCTCTTTCTCAGTCTTTTACAAATTTTTCATGGAGACTTTTTTCCCCTTACCTTTTAGTTTCCCTTTGTGAGGTTTTTCATTTTTGGGGTTCTGTGGGGCAGTTTTCTCTGTTCTGTTTGCACTGACAGGTTTACGTGATCTGTTTAGTCATGTGGCAGGAATCTCGTCAAAAGTGAAAAAAATCATTTTAGAAAATGTCACTTCAAAAAAAAAAAATCCTTGGAACATTTCTTTACCAAAAAAAAATTTAAAAAAATCTTGATCTGTCAGACTGCGATGAAAACAACTTCCACTGCTCTCGTGATCTTTTTTTCAAAAAATGTTTTAACCAGCTCTAGTGTTAACCATCTGGTCAAATATCAGGAGAGCCCAGCAGCTCCAAGGAGGAAGGGGAGAGGAGCAGGCATGATCAAGTCGAATGAGTCTGCGGTGAAATGACTTTGAGGGAGGTGGGGAAGGAGATTGGAGCCAGTCAGCACCGGGGAAAGAATGCCTTGAGTGGGTTTTAGCCCACGAAAGCTTATGCTCAAATAAATTTGTTAGTCTCTAAGGTGCCACAAGTACTCCTTGTTCTTAGGACTAACGTGTATCACTCAGAAGCTTCAAAAGATAATTGCAATAAACCATCTTGGGGCTGGTCTGCTCACAGGTGTCTCACTGATTTAATGATATCGGTTTCTGAACTGATCTAATTAAATTGGTGCAAAAGCTGTGCATAGAGCAACCCTTAACTGGCTCTGCTCTTGTCCTGCGGATGTTCTCTGTAAGGGAAAAGTGTGCAAACACAATGCTCGGGGTCGAAAATAACCAGAGTCTCTTAATGTGAGCAAATGCAATTGAGAGGGAATAACTTGGTCTCCTCTCTCCTGACACACTGCCCGTGGCTGTAGCTTGCGTGACGTTAATGGGTGAGAGATGACGGGGGGTGCAGGAGAAGAATCTGCTGTGGTGCCAGTGATGCTTCCAGGTGGCTTTGAACACCGGTGGGGCACTTGTGCATGCTGGGGACAGGGCGAAAGGAAGGGGCGAGACAGGCTTTGTCCATGAGCAGGGGCTGCCAGTTGGTGCCCAGTCCTGTGGCCGGGCCACACCCAGCAACGGAGACCAGCGTGCTCATTGTTGCTGAAAACCAGGCTTCGAGCGCAGGCCGGGGAGTGCACTAACCCACTGTAACACATGCAGCCACCCACCCACCTCTTGTGACATTTACATATAGCTATTGTGAGCAATTATGGAAGCTGCAGGCCAACTGGAGGTAGCTGTGTCTGGCAGCCGCTGGAACCCAAATGCTGATGAGCCCTGTGAGCTCTGGGCTAGGGCGTGAGGTACCCCAGGGCCGTTCTCGCACTCCAAGGGGCTCCAGTCCGGAAGGGTGACGTTCTGATTTGTTGCCTTTCAGGGATGGCTGGTTGGGAGGTAGATGATTAAGCTGCAGACATGGAAGGGAAAGGACCCTACCGCATCTACGACCCTGGTGGGGGGACACAGGAAGAGGCGGCCGCAGCCTTTGAGCGGCTGGTGGAGGAGAACACCCGTCTGAAGGAGAAGATGCAGGGGATAAAGTCTCTAGGTAATTGCTGTGGTGCTGGACTTGTGTGTGGGAGGAGGGTGGCTTTTCTTTTATCCTTCCCCTTTCTGGAGAGTCCGCTGCCTCCCTGTGGCAGACCCTTGCCTTGCAGCCATGATGCCACATGCAAAAGAGCATGGTGCTCTCACTGCTTCATCAGCTAGAGGGGGTGCTACGGCGTGACACCCCTCTCTTTCCCCACCCCAGGGTGCGCTTGCTGGCTCTGCAACACTTCCTACCTGGGGTGTGGGAAACCGGGACTATGCATTCAATGTGTAGCCCCCCTCAACCTTTCCTGAACATGCCCTGGACGATTGATACCCAAGGGGTGATTCCCTGCCTGGGAAACCCCTCCCAGGTATGAATTGTGCCGTGCTGCAGAGAGTGGCGCAGCTGTGCATCCTGGGAGCAGGCGCTGGGGCAACGCAAAGCTCTTGGCTCTCTGTAAAATCTGTTGTGGTGCCGGCAGAATCTCGTGGCTCGCGCACAGGGACGTGCGGATGGGCTGAGACGCCTGCCGTTTGTGCAGCCTACGGAAAGGCCCGCGGTCTGCGCTAAATGGATGGGTTGCTATGGTTGCCGTGCTGATGCGTGGCTGAGAATTGAGAAGTGTCTTAAATGTGCTCCGCTCCTCTGGCATCCTTCTGTGATGTACTGCAGGAGCCTTGATCCAGCTAGCTTTTAAATAAGGCTTATGCTCCTGTTCAGCTACCACCTGAAACTCCCCACCCCTAGTCCGTTTGACGGCCTTTTCCCCTCTGGCTGTAGATGACACGTAGTCCACCTCACTGCTGGCTTCTGTGCTGCAAATGTAGGGGAACCTCTTGGCCCTGTGGACCCAAATAATCCAGACTAAGGCCTGGTCCACGCTTAAAAATTAGCTCGACCTAGCTACATCGCTCAGAGCTGTGAGAAACTTCGCCTTCTGTGTGCCGGGGTTAGGTCGACCTAACACCTGGTGTAGGCACAGTTAAGATGGCGGATTTCCTTCATCGATGTAGGAAGCGACTCCACTCTGGTGCTGCATTGCCGGAGCTGCAGCACCAGAGCTGTGCCGCTGTAGTGTAGATGTACCAGTAACCTCTTAAAGAGTTCACAGGCAGCAGATGCACCGTTCTGAGAGGCCTGACAAGATGCATGAGTGTGGGAGATTAGATCTTGTTGTACTACCCAGTGGAGTTTAAAGGCCTTGGAAAAGGGACCCTCTTGGCCCAGGGTGAGGTTCTCTGGCTTAAGATCAGAGCTTTTAAAAACTGGGGAAGACGTATGAAATATAAAATCTTCCCTGTAAGATGTGCTGTCCTTGATGTTTCCATGCTAGAGAAGCAACAACTGTAGTTCCAGTGTGGGATTATTTGCTTGGGAAGAATTATTTCTGTCATGTGTGACATTTCCATTTCTTCTGGTCGTGAACTACGAGTGGGGGAGGGGATTTGTGCAGGCTGGCATGGGGAACTGGCCTCTGGGGCATGGCAACTATATACTAGGGAAGGGGTGTAAATACCAGGAAATGCGAACTCCTCTGTTTGCTGTATACACCAGGAGAACTGCTGGAAGAGTCCCAGATGGAAGCATCAAAGCTGCGGCAGAAGGTGGAGGACCTTGTGAAGGACAATGAGATGCTGAGGTCGTCGTCGTCTTTCGACAAACTGCCTGAAATAACAGGTATGAAGGTGGGAGGCTCACCCAGGGAGAGGACATAAAATATTTGTCTGAGCAGATTGGCTGGGTTTCATAATGGTTTTTTCTCCTCCTATTTTCTATAGAAACACACACACACTCTCTCTCTCACTCTGACCTTTCTTCTCTGACCCTGATGTCCCCAGGGAGTTGCGTGGCCTGTGGAGTGTCCTTGTTTCCCACATCAGTGGTTATGGAGAGAGAAGGTCAGAGCAAGGTTTGGCAAGTCGCATCTGGCCTGCCCATTAACCTTCCCTAGTGCACATACATTAGGGATGGTGTCCCTAGCCTGTGTTTGCCAGAAACTGGGAATGGGCGACAGGGAATGGATCACTTGATGATTCCCTGTTCTGTTCATTCCCTCTGGGGCACCTGGCATTGGCCACTGTCGGTAGACAGGATACTGGGCTAGATGGACCTTTGGTCTGACCCAGTATGGCTGTTCTTATGTTCTTAACGTAACAGCCTGTGGCAGCATTTTAAAATGGGTATGCAGACTGTTGGTGCCCCGTGGTCTAGGAGTCCTGTATGCAAAAAGGCTGCACCCTGCCTTGCAAGGAAGTGATTCCTAAGCTGTGGAATGGCCAATGAAAAGTGAAGAGCAAAGTTAAGTGTCCTAATGAAAAGAGCTGGCTGCTGCCGTTCTTTTATATTGAGATTTGCCTGCAGCTAGTCTGCCTTCTCCAACTCCTGCTCCCTTCTGAGGACAATACGTTGAGTGCTGGTGTAATTCGTGCATGTTTCAGATAAGCCATGAAAACCTGAGGTCCTGTCTGATTTCTGTGGACATCAAACCTGCCCTGGCGTGCTTAATAAGAGTGGGATTTACTCTTGTTGGCCAAAATTTCCTTCCCTGCAGAACCCGTGAGTACCCTAATGTAGACAAGCCTCCTGCAGCCAAGCCCGTTTCTAGAACCGTTTTTAGGTAAAGCTGCTTAAAGCAAGTCTAATCGAAGGAGCGATTCAAAATGGCTGTGGCTGCCGGAGAGTTATCTACACCAGGGCTCCCACAAAGTCAGCTGAACTGGTGTTAGAACCAATAGGAATCTTTGTGAATTTCCACGTAGTTTGACTTCTGTATTGGGGGTTAGGGGGGAGAAGCTCCAGTCAGGTCAATGGGGTCGCATGGGGTGGGGGGCAAATTCCGCACCTGCCTGAGGCTTTCAGTTTGGGGGGAGGTAATGCCGCCCCCCCCCCTCCCCCGGCCACACACACACAAACTATATCCATGAATGGGCAAGGCCTGTGTGAGGCTGTTATTGTTAAAGCTGTCTGCTCGCAGGGACTGGCTGGTGAGACTTAAAGGGCTGCAAAGAGAATATCTAAGCCCTGGACCTGATCTTTCAGGATAGCGGTGTGAAGCATCCGAACAGGGGAACTTCCAGCTGCTTTACCTGACAAAGCTGACTGACCAAAGGCAAACGCCTGGGAGTTAGTACACCCAGTCTGCATTTGCACGGCATTACCTGGGCCACTTACCCACCGAGCAGCCACAGGCCAGTGGAAAGAGAAAGGAGAAGGGCGTACAAGGGTGGTGCTTAGCCCTAGAAGCCGTTCCTTGGTGCCTGTTAGTCTGTTGCTGCTGGTTAGATGGGAGGAAACCAGTCCGCACTCTGACCTCTCTCTGCAGCCTGTTGATGTTATAAGACTCTGTTGTTTTGTAGCCAGGGGGAGGGATCGGAGAGGGGCCAGTTGAGTAACATTTGTTACCAGTGCAGAATTTCACCCAGCGGAAGCCTGAATTCCCTTTCCCCTCCGGAAAACGGGTTGGAGGTTTCTGCCCTGTCGCACTAGCTGGAAATCATTGTTCTCTGTGACTTCTTAGCCTGTCTGGTCTCTGCCTCTTCACTGCTGTCCTGTTTACCATGCCAAGCTCTGAAACATTCACAGCTGTGGCATCCTCTCCCTTTTACAGGAGGTGATCCAGAGCCATGCCTGTCCCCTGCGGGTCCAGGCAAAGCTGAGAAGAAGCCGGATACAGAAGCTCAGAAGCCTCCATCCACTGTAAGTCTGATGAAAGGGAGGCATTTGCCCTTTAACCCTTAGCAGCGCAGGCCCTGAAATTATCAGGCAATTAAAAAAAAAAATACTCTGAGGCTTAAGGAAACAGACATGTCGGAAGGGGCTAGAATTCCTGCCTAACTGGGGTGGGTTCCCTGTTTTGTTTCCCACCTCAGTGATAGAATGGACTGTGAGCCTGTGTCTGTAGACTAGCATGTCATTGCAACAGCTGCTCTGCATTATAGCATTAGAATGCAGTGCCAGCTACTGTTATCTACGCCCATTCGCTTTCCCTTCAGGGGCTTCCATCCCAACTCTGACCCCTGTAGACACAGGACTTGCTTTCTGTTTGTGGGGAAACCTGCTTGTCCTAGGAGCCCCTATCACTGGATTCTAGTCCCTAAACCTGGAGGATCATCTTTACAATGCATAGAGCGGCTTAAAGAGCTGACTCGCTGGCCCAAACCCATCCCGCCAGCTGGTGGACCGGGGAAATGTCTCCCTTCCCTGCCGCCCCCATAATCTCCGTCCTCCCTTTGCTGTGATGGAGCACCGCGGGATTTGCTTTCCCTGCGTGAGGGCCTGACTCCCCCTCTCCCTTCGCAGGGATCCTCATCAGAGTTTGAAATTGTATCTGGTGAGGACAAGAGGTTTTCCCAGGAGAGCAGGAAGTCGGTAAGTTATCCTGCCAGCTCGGTTCCCTGGGGGGAAGCTTGTTTGGGACGCGAGACAGGGCTATTAGTACACCACGGGGGCAGGCGGTGGGGACTGGGTGAGATGGGCAAGGCCGTTTGTTCTGGTTTCCCCTGAGCTGACCGGGTTTGCTCTTCCTGAATGGGAACGGAGGCCGGGTAGGTGGTGGCCGATCAGGGGCAGTAGCTAAGGCTAGAGTGCTGATTCCCAGCTGAGTAGCAAGGCCAGAGGAGCAGCCAGCCAATTCTTCCCCGTTGCCTTGCCCCGTTTCAGTCCCTGGCCTGATGCACGAGAGCTGCGGCGCGCACACAGGAACCACCACACGACTGCTTCCCTTGGCCTGTTTCCCGGGACACGGCCAGGAAGATCAGAAGGGGAAAGCGGGAGGCTGCTGCAGAGGGGCCTTCTCGCTCACTTATGCAAATGGGCCGGCGCCGGTGACTTCCCTCTGGGCAGGCGCCGTGTGCTCTGTGCAGCTGGGCGCTCAGCCAGGAGGGCAGGCCATCGGCCTGGGAAACGGGGCGCCTCGGGGCTGAAGAAAGGGGCTGTAAAGTCCTGAGTGGCGCAATCTGGCGCCGCATGTTTCGTAACCCTTTCGGTCTCTGCGCAACTTGACAATCGCTGGGTTATTCTCCTCCCCCCCCCCCCGCACTGCCCCCCTGCCACACACAGTCGATGGGATTTTTGCACCCACCCTGGCCTATTTAGGATCCTCTTGACCCCCTGTTAACTATCCCTGTAAAAACCACCATAGGACTCCGCGTGGCTAACAGGCTCTGCTCAGCAGGTGCCCGCTGCTGGCACAGCAGAGCTGGTCGGGCAGGGTCCCGACTGAGGCCCATTGGGTAGCCTGCACTCAACCTGCCTGTGGCAAGCTTGGCTGTATCCCTGACAGGAGTCCCAGGGGAGCGCGTCCTTTGAGAGCATTGCCCGTCACTGCCTCCCAGCCCTTCTCCCGCCCTCAGCAGGCCGGCGTTGTTCTTCTGGGAGTCTGGCTGCAGTGCGGAGGAGGGTGAGCAGCGTTCAGGCTGATTCAGACTAGGAGCTGAGCCGCTGAGGAAGGGGGCACTCGCCCCCTAGCGTCCACTTACTGCCTGTACCCAGCCCTTGTGTGTCAGCCTGTGTTTTGGTTCCCAGAGCCTGGCCTTGCCCCGCGGCTGTTCTGCACACCTGAAGTGGGGAATCCTTCCCACTCTGCCGGCACTGCGGTGGAGCGAGTCGCTGCACGCTTGGCTCTGGGCCCAGACCACTGTGTCCGAGCCGGGCAGCATCCGGGGCAGGGGAGGGAAATAGGGCAGTAAAGAGAATAGCTTCTTGTGGGATAAAAACAGCCCCAGTGCCAGGTCCCAGAAACACGTGCTGCTCCACTGGGACAGCTCCCCGGCTTTGGACGAGGCCCAGCCCACGCACGCATTTGCACCAGGTTCACTAAAGGGTGTCACTTATATAGCGGTTGAATTAATCCAGTGCAGCTTTGTGTGTGGATGCTCTGAAATCAGCTTATATCCGTCCGGCTTCCACCTGTCCATTGAGAGGTGCCAGCTCAACCCATTTAAACCCCATAGGGAAACTCACCCCGTTTTAAGAGTTTTAAGGTGCAACCCGCGCGCGTAGAGGGAAACCAGGAGCAGGCGGCAGGGTGCATGTGTGGCAGACACTTGAGGTGGGGTGATGCAAAGGCAGAAGCGGATTATGTTGTCACTCCCTTTGCTAGTTGGTGCAGAGGCTGGAATAGCAGGGAGCTACCCCCCACCCCCCGAGCCATCCCTGCTCCGTTCCTATCTATAGCAGCTCCCCCTGGCAGACGCTGGGAATGGAGTTCGCTCCAGTAACTTTGATGCTTGGCGTTGTCTTAGCCAGTTTTCTCTTGGCTCTTATCATTGACGGGGGGGCTTTACAGCTGACCTGTGTGCTGCCTGGCTGGGCACATACGGAGGCTGCCAGGGTAAGTGCGAGCCAGGCGCGGTGTGCCTGGACAGGGTGCCCTCCTCCGCAGCATTGCTAACGGTGATAAAAGCTGATGGGGCAGAAAGCCACAGAGCTGAGGACAGCCTGTGGTTTGTGAAGCTGGGGGGGTGTTGCTTTTTCGCGTTCCCCTTTATGAGTCGGACGCGGGAGAGGTGGATACGGACTCCTGCAACTCTGGGATTTCCCGGGGCCATGGGGGCAAAAGGACGGGGGGGGGGGGGGGGGGGGGGGGGGGNGAGTCAGGCAGCCCGGGGAGCGGTGCCAGGCTCCTAGCAGGTGAAAGGCTCCCAAGACTCGGCATGGGAGGAGCCCCGTTCTTGGTGGACTGGCCAGGTGGCATGCAGGGTGAGACCTGTTCCCTCTGGGGAGTCATGGCTCCAGAAGGTGTCTTCGGTCGCCTAGGTAACCAAACAGTTAAACACCCGCAATAGCTTAGGGCAAGTCAGGGCTCAGTAACCGAACGGTACAGCCGGGAGTTCTGTCAACACACGCGTAAGTAAGTGGGTGTGTGGGGTGACGCCCGCCGGCAGGTGTGCCCGGCCACGATAAATACAGCCCGGTCCAATCTCGGCTAGCGTCTGTCTGGATCCCCACATGCTCTGGGGTTACTAGGAGCAGGACAACTGCAGAGACAAAGCCCAGCGGAAGAGAGGAATTAGAGGCAAGAGAGGGAGCTGCCCCCAGCTGAGCTTGGAGAAGCAGTGGAGGGCTGCGGGAAGGTACCAGGAGCTGCAGAGGAGAAGGGCCTGGTGCCAGCAGTGGGACAGAGAGGAAACGGATGAGACAAGTTCTGAGCGAGGCTGCAGCGGGTCCTTGGGTAACAGCTCCCATACGGCACCAGGTAGCACAAGCTGAACCTGTTCCAGTGTGTAGCTCAGAAGCGGCACTTTCTGGCACTTCCCAGCGAGGTGCAGGGCGAGGGGAGTCACTGCCCATGGAGGCCCATTTGCTTACTGGTCCCCCAAGTGGCTGGGCAGTGGAGAATCCAGGTTCAGGAGTCTCACTGGACTCTGGCATTCGATTGGCGCCCACAGCCAGAGCAGGGTTGTGTACCGAGTGGTCTGGGCAAGCTCTCCTATGCTCCAAGATTCCTCTGTTATCCCAGGGCTACCCACAGTATGTCTCCTGGGGGGGGGCCTGTCCTTGAATGGAGACCCCCACCCTGTGGGGAAAAACCTGCACCGGGCTGGTTCAGATCTCACCGGCAGGTTACAGGCGCGTTCTGGACGCTCTGGGCTCTGGCTGGCCAGTGAGGGCAGGATGGCACTGGTGTTTGCCGGCGTTGCCTGTGTGGGATGGGCAATAGAGAGAGAAGCCGGGAGATCCTAGAACTCTGGTAACCGCTTGGGTTTCATTGTAGTGTCTTTTGGGATGTAGAAGGGCACTGATTGGCTAGAGCAGGGGTTGGCAACCTTTCAGAAGTGGTGTGCCGAGTCTTCATTTATTCACTCTCATTTAAGGTTTCGCGTGCCAGTCATACATTTTAACGTTTTTAGAAGGTCTCTTTGTATAAGTCTATAATATATAACTAAACTATTGTTGTATGTAAAGTAAATAAGGTTTTTAAAATGTTGAAGAAACTTCATTTAAAATTAAATTAAAATGCAGAGCCCCCCGGCCCGGTGGCCAGGACCCGGGCAGTGTGAGTGCCACTGAAAATCAGCTTGAGTGCCGCCTTCGGCACGCGTGCCATAGGTTGCCTACCCCTGGTCTAGAGACACAGGAGCCACTAGAGGGCACTGGAGGCTCAAGAGTTCTGCGTGGAGGGAGACACTGTTCCTTCAGCAGGGAGAAGCGAGAAGTAGGTCGAGAAAGGAGGACCCCGGGGTGAGCCCCAGTGAATCCCCTGCCCTGTGCTGATGCCCTGTTTGGGTTCTGTTTAGGGGTTTGAGTTGGCCCCACATTCATTGGCCGCTCGGCATCTCAGCAGGAGGATGAGCACCAGTGCGCGGAGGCTTCTGGGTTTGGCTGCTATCTTCTACCTGCTGGAAGGTGCTTGCTAAGCTACCTTCACTCCCCATTAACCAAGTGCTTGGTTAGGGAGCACTCGCCTGGCAGGGCCGAGGTGGGGCTAACGCCGCTCGAGAGCCCTGGCTGGAAGGTGCTGCTGACCTGCCAAGAGAGGTTGAACTCTGTGACACTTCCTGAGTGGCTGGCTGGCCGTCTCCTCCCTTGCACCGCCCTGCTCTCCCTCAGCTCCACGGCTGCCGGGCTGACCTCTCTGACCGGCAATTCCTCTCCCAGGGCGCAGAGCTGCAGAACGAGGACGCTAACCTGATGCTGCACCTGCAGCGGCTGGAGAGCACCCTGAGCATCTTCGCCGAGGAGCCGGACAAGAACCAGGTCTTGGCTCACCTGGGGCGCATGGCCCTGGAGTTTAACCGCCTGGCCTCCAAAGTGCACAAGAACGAGCAGAGGACGTCCGTTCTGCAGGTAGGGACGTTCCCTCTGCACACAGCAGAGAGGCCTGTGGGGTCTGTCCCCCGCAGGCGGGCCTAGGAAACTTCCTTCCCCCTCACCCGTCCCCCGCCCCACTGTAAATCCTGCAGGGACCTCTGCAAGGGAGCACTGCCTAGCTGCCTTTCTCCACGCTCCCCCTTTTCCTCTCCTCATTGCTCCCCCCTCCGCCACACCAGTCCCTCCTTTGATCTTTTCTTCTCTGTGTCCCCATGCTCCCGCCTCCCCCTGCTATCTGTGTGTGAGAAACTGCAGGCTCGTCTGTGTCCAGCCCGCTCTTGTGCAGCGTGCCCTTGTCACTTCCCTCCCACTTCTGGCCAGGAACAAAGCACTAAGTGCCTGGGGCGAGGGGGAAATCTTCCCCCATGGGCAG
This sequence comes from Platysternon megacephalum, assembly GCA_003942145.1. Lineage (NCBI taxonomy): Eukaryota > Metazoa > Chordata > Testudines > Platysternidae > Platysternon > Platysternon megacephalum. The sequence continues at coordinate 4,360,120 of QXTE01000051.1, forward strand.
CTTGATTGTGTAATTGCTCATTATTGGACATAGAATGACTTGCATCTTCCTCCGAAGCACTGATGGCAGATGCTACCGAGAGACCAGCTGCTGGGTTAGCTGGACCATTGGTTCGGTTCCTATGGTCCCTGTGACAGGTTGGTTCACAGAAACCCACTTGGGAGCTGCCAGCTGATGTGCAAAGGCTACCTCTGTTTCTATTCTCCCCTGCCAGCTACCGGTAGTTCCAGCACTCAGTCTTGCTGACAGCCAGACACACCTATCTGCTCCAGACACAGACCAGAGTCTGAACCACCTGTCCCAAAGCTGCAGGGTTTACCTGAGAACAGCTCACAGAAGTCTGCTCGCCCTTAGCACTCAGATTCCCAATGGGGTCTAAACCCAAATAAATCCGTTTTACCCTGTATAAGCTTTATACAGAGTAAACTCATAAATTGTTCGCCCTCTATAACACTGATAGAGAGATATGCACAGCTGTTTGCTCCCCCAGGTATTAATACATACTCTGAGTTAATTAATAAGTAGAAAGTGATTTTATTAAATACAGATAGTAGGATTTAAGTGATTTCAAGTAGTAACAGACAGAACAAAAGAAGTTACCAAGCAAAATAAAATAAAATACGCAAATCTATGTCTAATTGCACTAAATACAGATAAGATCCTCACCAGTTCCAAAATGTTCCCTTTTACAGGCTAATCTTCTTTTAGCCTGGGTCCAGCAATCACTCACACCCCCTGTAGTTTTCAGTTTCCTTCAAGTGTCCTGTGGGGGTGGAGAGGCTCCTTCTTTAGCCAGCTGAAGACAAAATGGAGGGGTCTCCCACAGGTTTAAATAGACTGTCTCTTGTGGGTGGAGACCCCCTCCTCTCCCTCTGTAGAATCCTGNGTGCCTGTATACAACTAGGGTGAACATAACCAGTAGATCATACCCTTTACATAGATATGTTACATGGCCCATGTAGCAAAACCCTATTCCAGTTATATCATATTCCCACAAAGCCTTAGGGGAGGTACCGTCACAGTCCCTAGTAGCGTTGACCTTTGAAGCACTGAGGTCACGTTCTGCCTGTGAGCGAGATGTGTAGTGCCCAAGGGATAGGTGTACGTGCGCTTCTCCCCTCCAGTAGCATTAGTGGAGGAGAGACCCAGTTGGCCATCAGGGTGCTGGGCAGGGGCCTGGCCTTGTTAAACCAAGGGGGTTCCGTCGCTGGAATGCCCTTTCCCTGTATGTCAAGGGGGCTGTGTGAAGCATGAGCCTAAAGCCACTCGTGTTCCTCTGGCAGACGCTGTGTGAGCAGCTGCGTAATGAGAACGAGGACCTGCGGGCAAAGCTGGAGAAGGATTTGGAGCAGAGGAACCAGGCTACGGAGAAGCTTAGGTGAGAGCAAGAGGGATGTTGGCTGGGCAAGACGCATGGTTGGCGGGGTCGATCGGATGGAATTCGGTGTCTTTCCTGCCCTGATTGTTAACTTCTTCAAATGCTGGTTGCTGTATGAATCCTTGAGGGTCTCTCAATCTTCGTTTCTGTTGTGCTCTTCCCGCCGCCAAGGTTTGAGAATCTGGAGCTGAAGAAGATGGTGATGATGAGCAACAAGGTGGGCGTGAAAGGGGACGGTGTGGAGAGCGCTGGCCAGCAGCAGGTAGGAGCAGCCAAGACTCTTCCTCTTCCCAACTCCTCTTCCCTGTGCCATCCCAGGACAGCTCCCACGCCGCAGGGACAGCTCCCACGCCGCAGGGACAGCTCCCACGCCGCAGGGACAGCTCCCACCCTTTGTAACAGTACCCTGATCGCACCTTGGAATGGAGTCCCAAGTCCAGAGCGCTGTGTGATCCTGGAGGGTGCCTGGAAGCCCTCTTGGCAAACGCCCCATTTATCTTCAAAGCATCCCTTACCCCTTCATAGGCTGATATTGTTAATCTCCCAGGGCCCGATTCTCCCCATTTACCCCTGTGTTGCTGGGGTGGTGCCCCTGACTCCAGCAGTCACCCCTCTGTAGAAGGAGGGCTCCAGGGTGGGAAAACAGGCCCTAAGCTTGGAACAAGTGCAAGTATTTGTTTCTTTGGGAGGCTTATTTTGGAGGGAGGGACATAAAGCTACGGCAGAGCTAGGAGTCATTCTGCCATGCTCCCGGCAGCCTTGCTAAATGCCACTGGGTCAGTGCTGGCTACCAGCAAACCCTGCTGCGGCGGGGAAGTCCAAAGTGGCAGAGCACGGCTGCTCCCCGCCCCCATCGCCAAGGGTTGGGCTGGAAAGGCGCACGTCATTGTAAGGGGAGGAATGGCCTTGGGCGACCAGGGCTTTGCCACTGAGCTGGGGTGCGGACCCCCTCTCCACAGTGGGGGGAGTGCTACGTACGCCGCAGGAGGTGGTGAAGCCAAGGGAGGGCGGGTGCACTCGTGAACGGTTGCTTTGAAAACCTTGTGTGGCTGGGAGGGCGGGCGGGTGATCGCGCCGTCAAACCAGCGACAGGAGCGAGCGGAGGATTCCCGTGCCGACGGGGTGGGGAAACCCAGTAAAGCAGCAGGGGCCAAAGCCGAAGCCTGATCTCCCTTGAACTAGAAGGCGTCCCCTGCCTTTGTAGGCAGATGGCTGGCTGCTCCCACCACATCGGCGTCCTCGAAGCGGGAGATGTCCCTTTCCCCGGGGAAGGGGGTGGGGACAGGACTGAGGCAGACCCCAGATGGCGCTGTGCGGGACCCACGCCGCCTGGGGTCCAAAAAGCAATTCCTGACACTAACCACGTCTAAATTTCTCTCCCCCTCCCTACCCTGCAATTGCTCGGGTGGCTGTTGGGGGGTGGTGAGTGGTGGCCAGAATTGAGGGATTATGGGGGCAGGCCAGTGGACTCTGCCTTGGTTACCGGTGCAAGGCTGGTGTCAGTGAGTCACGGGGGTGGAGGTGGGTTCTGCTCCCCGCCAGGTGGGGCTGACGGCCATCACCGTGTGAGGCAACATGAGCCGTGTTGCTCAGGGGACAGCTGGGGGAGTGGGGCAGGCAGCTGTTGGATGCAGGACTCTTACCCACTTCCCTGGCTGTGGGATGTGTCTGGCCCAGCTGCCGTGAAAGTCCTGAGGGTTTCTGTTTGTGCTGTCTCCAGAGTGGGGCGCTGGCAGAGAAAGCATCGGGCAAGAGCGTGCCAGGGGCCAGTGAGAAGAAGGTGAAGATCCTGGAGCATCAGCGCAATGAGGTGAGCTGGGCCCGCTGCGGAGCACCACGGCATTGTTGGCTTAGAGCGTTTGCCTTTCCCCCAAAGGCTCACACGGCCTAGTGCTCATGTACGCACCGTACAAAGCAGCCCCACTCTTGGCATGACGGGCCGGTCTGCTCAGGACAGGCCCAACACTAGCAGAGTAGCAGGGGGCTGTGGATCAGTCTGAGGTGCACTGGCAGAGCTGGGGAGGGGAGCGCTGGGGTAGCAGGAGGCTGTGGATCGAGCCGGGGGGGGAGCGCTGGGGTAGCAGGGGGCTGTGGATCGAGCTGGGGGG